>CM030933.1:4510796-4539071 GCA_018136815.1 Isochrysis galbana | reverse complement strand
TACATGCTCAACTCGCGCGCGCATTTGTCCATGGTCGAACGTCGTCAGCGACGAGGCAGAGGGATGTGAGCGGATCCCAAACAAACGTTGCTGAGCGTTAGTAGAGAGTGTGCGGAACGGGCATTTCGTCTCAAGGTGGGCAATGGAGCCACAGTCTCCCACCCCCTTCTCTCCAACTCCCGGCCGAAGCAGCGCGCGCGGCCTCCCTGGAACCAGCTTCTCCGCTAAAGAGGGAACTGGGGAAGGGGGAGGGGGTTGTTAGGGGTTAAGGTTGGGTAGTAGGGAGGTGCACTAGCAAGCTGCCTCACGCCGCATATGTAGCGGGAATTTTTAAGAAGATTTTTTTTCCATGGTCCCAACCCGGGCCGGCCGCTCCGGCCACCGTTCCGCCCCCCCCCATTCCGCCGTCCGATTATGTGCCCGATACCCCGTTTCCCCCCGTCCCGCCTGCTCCCGATCCAGGGAGATTCGAAGGGGTGCATATGCATATGCGTATGTGTCTAGTGACAATGTGACAATGCACGTCAAGGCGTACGGGCAAGTGCGCTGAGGGGTGTCGTGATAGTACCGGGCTAGTGGGAGTAATGGTACTTACAATTACGCTCAGATGTTTTATTATTACGTTCACGTTCACCAAGACTCGCTGCTCTTGTAAACGGACGTGAACATCCGTTTCCGTTTCATATCCCGCGTTTGGAGAAGGTAAACACGTGTTCATAAACTGTTTAGTAAACTCCGAACTGTACTACTATGATTTACATCCACGACTGATACCGTCGGTTAGTGGAGGTCCCAAAACGACTGGACCTCAACTTCCTCCATCCCGGCACCCCCGTCCACCCATCCCTAGGGGCCGTGGCCACGATCATCTGCCACAGTCCATCTGCGCGCGCGCGCCTCCCCCCTCCTTCCCCCCCCCCCGCGCCCCCCGCGCGCGCCTCCTCCACCTACTACCTTCCACGCGCTTCTTTCCCGCCGCGTTTAAATCGTCCCCCAGCAAGATTTAAACCTCTGCCACGCGCGACCGGTGCTGGTGCTGCCCCAGAGAGAGAGATCACCGCGGCGAGCTCCAATGCAGTGCCTCCTGTACTACCTCGCCCTCTCTGTGGTGTGGCGGCCGCCAATTCGCGTCAGCGGCACGGAGACCTTGCTTCCGTCCTACCCGCTCCCCATGAGTCACGCCCACGTCGAGCCCGGAGATCTGCGACGTTCGCCGTATGGCGCAATGTTTGGCGCAGAGCCCACTCAGTTCATCGGCCGTGAAGATGTGCAAGTGAAGTTCGAGGCGCCCGCTCGCCTCTTCCGCTTTTCGAAGGCCCTCGTGGTCCGATGCGTCGCAGCCTGCGCCGATGTGCTACACAGCGTTGGTGTACGGCTCATTCTTGCTGCCAATGCAGTGACGTCTGTCGCCGAGGAGTGGCATGCTCAGATCGAACGCCTCGCAGCTACATCCGCTGCAGCAGTCCCCCAGCCGGTGGCGAGCACCCCGCGGCGAATGAGGTACTCAGATATCCCCTCGCGCTCGCGCCGCATCATTGCAACGGTCGTCTCATCCCAGCTGCCTCCCGTGATGATGACCAGTGCCGAGGCGGCACATGAGCGGGATGACCACCCCTCTACGATGCTCCCACGGATGCGCGACCATCGTGCCCCCTACTGACCGATCGACATGAAGGTAATGGTGGTTTATGAAGCTCCCTGTGGAAGGGATGCCCAAGACCACAGTGCCCATTCGACATTTACTCGTAATAGGAATTGATGCAACCCTCTGGCTGCATCTCATCAAATCGAGCACAATTCGCAACCCCAGTAATGGCCTGTCCGTGTTGTCTATGCCGAGCTCCTTGTCATCTCCTGCTATAAACACTTGATATCGAATCGATTCGACCGCTGCCGTCGTGTCGGGCAGGCTTCCAGGTCTGGTCATTCGAAGGACGCTCAGCAACTCAGGGATTACGAGGCCACAATTAACATTTGGGATATGAGTGAGCGGTTTGACAATAATTTCCATAACGAAGCACAGCGAAGTCAGTCAGATTCACACAGTAACCTTCCTCAGATTGATACATCGACAGGTGTGCCTTGTCGGAATTCCAAACGTTTCTCTCGCACTTCCCTATACCTTGTTTCATTTGAAGACTACATGTCCGAATTGCTAGCTCATTTGACCAGCTTTGCGCTTTATAGATACATCTATTAGATGTGTTGTTGATTTGTTGGCGTAGCAGTGGAAGTGGCAGCGATATTCTTGTAGCTTATGTACACATACATCATGATCATGACGCAAAATGCTGCTGTTCTTTGACTATGGTGTGGTTGGGGGAGAGACCAGAGAGTATGAGTACTCCGCAAGCAGAGCGCGAGGGCAACGTTGAACAATGGCGGAGGGAGCCAGACCGCCCAGCGCACACTCGCATTGTACATTGTGCACCGGGACGGGGGCTCAAGGCACTGGAAGAGGGAGGCGCGGGCATGGATGGAGCTCGCCTCAGCACACACAACCGCCGGGGGCTCGCGTGGGTGTCGAATCCAGAGTATCTGCATCTATCTGCATCTGCTCTATCTGTAGCCTCAAAGCTAGGGCGGTCAAACAGCAAACAGCAAACAGGGGCTTTTTAACTTTTTCACTATTGGTAAGGGTTGGGCTGCATTTTTTGACCGTGGCGCGATGCCCAATAAAAAAACTCAGGGGGGGGGGCACCTGCCGCCAAGAAAATCTTCGCCAAGAAATGTTGAATGTTGCGATTCGCCACCCCCTCTCCCTCTCCCCCCCTCCGTCCTCCGTCACGCGCACTCACGCTCTACCTGCTACCTGTAAAGAATTTGCGGTCGCGCCCGCGGGGGGATCGGTTCTTTATATCTAAGCTACATTCGGCATTTGATTCCCGCCCGATGCAGCGCCGTGTCGGGCTGCCGATAGTCCGACCACCCCTTGAGCCGAATGTTCAGTGGCCCACCTACGTAGTACGTAGATGTGCCCGCAAAAGATGTAGGCCTTCGGGCGCACGTTCTTTGCGCGCCCATCCGTCTCGACGATGGTGGACCACTCTAATGCGCTACCCTCGAGGTCCTCCAGCGGTTGTCTGCCCCAGTCATGGTGTCGAACACGCGATGACGCATAGGCTCATAGGCAGAGGGCCGTTCGATCGAGCCGGCAGCTGACGCGGTCGTAGAAGGATCGTTGATTGTTGCTTGCGGGAAGATGTCTGAAAGGTCGTAGTAGGAGTCGGGTCTGACAGTGTCGGCCATCAAACGACACGAGCGACGAGGTAGACTAGAGGTCGGAGGATCGTGACGCGTGGCGTCGGAGAGTAGGGGCGAGGCTAGATAGCGAGCTAGTGGCAGAGAGAGAATGGGAATGAGAGCTTCTTAGGTCCGAGGTAGACACGGGAGACTACAGTACAAGGTCCAAACAAAAAACCTAGGTCACAGATCCACACACACTAACCCAAACGGGGCGAAAACTAACCACACCTGGACGGACGGCTAAGCGTCGGCCTCCACCACCACCACACACGTAGAGACCAGGGTTGGGAGCGAGTCGGAGAGGTAGAGGCCCGTCGCCTTCTGATGTCCGGTCCCATGCCATGCTCGTAGGGTTGGACATATTGGCGGGAAGCCAATTCCCCGACTAAAGCGGAAGCCTCGGAGTGCATCCGGGGGTTTTCCACCGCCACGAAGGGGGCCTTGGAGAGGGCCATCGAGACGAACACTCGAGCTGCCGACTCGAGAGCGAGACGCCTATTGGGTTCCTTGTTAAGCCATTGGCGGCTGACTGCGGACAGGTAGGTGCAGGGTGGGTGGGCCACAACTAGGTCCCACCCTAAATCCTGGATGTGGCGAGCGTCGCCTTGGAAATGAGGGATGTAGTCGACCTCTGAAGGGCGGAGGTCGGCCCTCCGAGGTAGACACGGGAGACTACAGTACAAGGTCCAAACAAAAAACCTAGGTCACAGATCCACACACACTAAACCAAACGGGGCGAAAACTAACCACACCTGGACGGACGGCTAAGCGTCGGCACCAAGGCAATTCAGCAACGCGCACACATGCGACAGAGGGGTCGGCACAACGAGGGCAGACCTCGCTGAGGGAGCTACAATCGATGGACGAGAGAAGACGAAAGACAGTCATGGAACATTTGATGACATCGAGAGAAAGTAAGAGAAGAGGCGGTATACCAATCGACGAGACCTTGAGGCTTAAAATTACCCACAGATTAGAATTAAAAGTCTGTCATCGTATGGAATACGACACATGGGCCCTGCTGCAACTGCAACTGCTGAGGGAGCTGCTGCTGTTGTCGCTCGTTGCCATCGCCGCACGGCCGCACGACCACGCACCACGTTCCTTCTTTCACTTATGAATATAAAATTGTGTAATCTAACTTCTAATACCTTCGACCTGATAGCAGGTCATCAGGTCCAACAGACCTGACGACCTTCTATAAGAACCTGATAAAAGCCTGACGTCCCATCCGGGGCATCTGGGCCGTTGGTCACTGCAGCATTCCCGTAACTCTGGGAGTGCGGAACGCTACGCGCTACGTCTTCGGCTTCGGAACGAGCCCAAGCCGCGGCCATGTTCCATGTTCCATGATAATAGTTCAGAATCCACATGATTGCACATCTGCACATGCATGATGCATCCTGATGCTGAGCTGCCCCGCACGCCCGCCCCAGGCGAGAAGCGCTCAATCACCGTCACCCACAGCATAGAAAAAGCGTGGGACATATCCCGGGACACCACCAAGTTGTTCCAATAAGTAGTCGCCCAGTGGTAAGTGTCGACACATGTGGCGCTGAGGAACGCCATGTGAAAGTCTCGCTCGAGTGATGTGGAGGTCAACCAGCCGCTCTCGTTTGACACCTCGGCGGTGACCAACATGGGCAACATGTTCTAGGGGAACTACTCAACTGCAAGGGAACTGCTCAACTGCAGGGAACTGCTCACCCTTCCTCCTCTCCTCCATATAGATTTGTGACGAAACTTGTTGCCTGCTTTTACGCGGTCGGTGCTCTTTGGTGTGGACGTGCTCTTTGGTGTGAGACGTGGATCGTGATTTCAACGAGATATCGACCCTGCCCCAAATCGAGTGAATGGAGTCAGACCACGTGTGTGTTTCAACATGTGAAGTGTCAAGTTGAGTCAAGTAACCTCCAGGTGACAACGAAAGGTGTTAGCAGGGATGGGGATAATTGAACGCTTTTGGTCTCCCGGGCTCTGCCAGCAGCCAGGGTCCTGGGTCCCTGCAGGGCCTGCGGGGACATCTTCACCCGCGCCTTCACCTGCGTCTGCGTGGAGCATCGACCAGCGGCTCAGTGCAGGGGCCCATATTCCCAGTTGCATAATTTTCTGACCTGTCATTTGTTCCCCTACATCCTTGTTCAGCATCAGCATCACCTCCGGCCTTCCCCCCCCCCTCCCCCCCCTTGCGGTATATTCCTCTCTCCTCGCGTAACGCTCACACACACGGAGCTGATGGCGACGCCGGTGGCCAACGACTCGACGCTGGCCGTCCTCGCGCCGTTCGAGGTGTTTCAGGCGGCGCGCCTCGATTTCGCGCAGGATTTAGCTCGACTCGCCGCGCAGGGCCGGCCGGGCGCTGCCTCGCTCGCTCACGAGGTCGACTCGCTTGAGAAGATTCTGGCAGCGCTCGAGGCGTCAGACACCCTCGTGATGGACATTGCGCCACTTGTGGCCGACCTAGCACCATCGGTGCAGCAGAGCGCGATGATCGCGATGGGGAGGATGTGCAGCCTCTCCAGCTCGCTCTGCACCAAGGTCGCCCAGCCCGACCTGTTGCGCCACGTCGTTGAGACGGTTACGCGCGTCGCCTCCCCTTCGTTGCTCAAGGCGGCGCTCTTCTTTCTGCATGCGAGCGCGCTCTCTTCCGCTGATGTGGCTATCGAGCTGGTGGAATTGGGTGTGCTAGCGCCTCTCTGCGAGCGTGTCGAGGCACTCGATCCCGGCACCAAGACGGATGCCGTTTGGTGCCTTGCAGCGATTGCAAAGCACAATGCAGAGCTAGCAAAGGCTGTTGCCAACTCTGGCGTGCTTCCTCTGCTCAAGCTGTGCCTAAAGGAGCCGTCACTGCCTCTTCGTCGGATCACCCTGTCGTGCATTGGCTGCATCGGCCAGCACAGCGAAGAGCTCGCCTCGATCCTCTCAAAGGATGGCTTGCTGGCGGACATCTTGCCCATGCTTCGGCACCGAGATCTGGTGTTGCGCCGGCATGCGTGCCGCGCGCTCGCAGTCTCCGTGCAGCACTTGAGCGACCTTGGCTTTTGGAAGCCGGAGGCAACCACTGATCTACTTGCGTGTCTGGGTTCCGCCTCCGCTGGTGACGCCGAGACGGCCGCATATGGCGCAGCACTGGTAGGGCAGTTGTGCAAGGGGTCAAACTCAGTTGCTGGAGCTTGCAATGAAGGAGGCGCCGGACCACTGCTCACGGCTCTGCTCAGAAATCCCAAGGCCCCCACTGTGCCTGTCGCATTAGCTCTCGGACACTTGTGCAGTGCCTCCGCAGCTTCAGCTGCTGCTGCTCTCGACCACGGCGCGCTGGATGCGTTGCTGAGTTTGTTGGAAGCGCAGCCGCCGATGCATGTCTGCGCGGCATTGACAGTCTGCATGGGTGCCATTGGTGGGGCCGACGCAGGATGTGCGGCAACGTTTGCCGCAAGCGGCGCGTTGCTTGCGATGGCCCGGGCGACCATTCTCTCTCGCCGGAAAATGAGCACGACCACCACAGCTGCCGCTCGCGGCGGCGTGATCGCTGCTCTCTCCCGTTGCATTGATTATCCGTCGCTTGTCCAACTCTTTGAGGAGACGCCCCTTCCGGCCCCTGCATCTGACACGCCACCTCCCTCGGATGGATCCGCGCAGCCACTGGATGAGGCTGCCGTCTACGCCGCATTGCTCAAGGCTCTCGCTGCCGCCTTTGCCAAGAATGGCAACCATAGGCATGATTTCATGAGCCGTGGTCATCTAGCTCACGTACAGGCTGCGAGCAAATGTGGAGAATTGATAGGGGAGGGTCTTGCAAAGGTCAACGCGGCGTTCCCGGCGCAGATGGTCAAGGCGAGCCAAAATCCAGACTACGAGAAGCAACTTCTTGCGCAATGTCGATAAATGATAGGCTTGAATTCCTCGAACAAAATGTTGTTGCACCATCAATTTACCCCACGTTTATTTGGACCATGACCTCGTGCCCGACTCTTGCGCGCGGACTTCCAAAAGTCTTTTGGTTCTTGCTGCTTGCGGGCGTGAATAGAGCAGCAGGGCCAGTCCTCGGGAATTGCAATGTGCAATGATCCTCATATACGAAACTGTGGCCTTCATTGAAGTTGCAACAACGCGCCTGGTTTGGGGCGGAGAAGCTGGGTCCACCTTGGCTCCAAGTATGATGAAAGCCGCTAGCCGGAGAAGCAAGAGCTCGTGAAACAATCCCTCCTCTTCTGATATTCATATTCATAGCACAGCTGTCGCAACACCAGATATGCTCACAGCTGCTATTGCCACGTCCACTTGCCGATGTATGTTACCTCCCTAGCGGCCCTTGCACCTGTGCGGCTTGCGGTTGCGGTTGCGCGTGCCGGGGGCGGCAGCCCCTCCTATTGTTGGCAGAGTGGCTGTGGCGGTGTGGATAGAAGTGGTTGTTGTGGGTAGGGGGAGTTCCGACGGTCACGTCGGGGTCCTCCGAAGATCCTTCCCATCCTATCTCCCCTCTTTCGTAGTCCCCCTCCTTTTTTACTGTTAGGATGACCGTCGCTCGACCGACTGACCGTCACTCGACCGACTAACCGTCATACGTCATACGATCGACTGACTGTTACCCCCCGGGTATTCTTCGCTGCGGAGTCGCCGCTCCGCAGCCGCGGGGGGGATCCCTCACGTTTCTCTGTGCGGCCCCCCTAGGCTCCCCTTCCCCTTCCTTGTTTCTTACTTACCGCGAACTAAGTTTATACTTAATTCGCCCATGGCCCATGGGGGGGCACGAGCCCCGCCCCTCTCTCCACTCCTCCCCTGCCATGGGGGAGGAATCACCCACTCTCCTAGCATGCCTGATGGCTTGCCAGGAGCACACTCTGCCCTGCTGACCCATCCCTCTCCCCACAGGCACGCCTGACTCGCCCGCGCCCTGGCTTGTCGTGGCCAGCCCACCAGCCCATCCCTCTGACCAGCCCCTCCGCTCCATCCACTTGGGCCCCCCTGTTCAGGACTATCGCCCTGGCACCATCACGGTGACCAGGGCGGCCGAGAGGGAGAGGAGCGACGCCATCGCTCGCGCTCTCTTCGTCGCAGAGGTGACGGCGGGGGAGGAGGGGAGCGGCGCGCGCTCCGGGCGCCGAGGGGTGCTGCGGCGTCGACGCACGACGGCGAAGGTGCGCAAGGAGACAGCCAAGTCTCTGCGCTGCCTCATGAACATCTCCTCCGAGTCGGTGCAGAACCTGAACGCACTGAAGCAGAACTTTGAAGCACAAGCACGGCGAGAAGCAGCAGGGAGTAGGACGGCAGCAGCTCATGCGCCACACGCTTCAGCTCGCAGGCCTTCCTACCTGTCCAGCCGCACGTCGGGCCGGAGTGCCGCATGCACGCGCGAGCGACGCGCGCTGCCGCTCCTGCCGTATGCTAGGCAACTGACGTGAGACGGCGTCGGGCCACTTACGCGGAGATCTCGACACAGGGTTTCCTTCTGGCATAAGGCAAGATGTCGACGCATTATAATAGCAGTATCGCATGTTGATTTCTTGTCCTACGACACAAAATGTAGCATACAAAGGGGGGGTCGGCCCCCCTAACGATAGGTGTTAGCCCAGAATCGCGAGATTTTTTGTCTCTCCCGCCGGAGGTGTGGCGGCGAAAAAAAAAGTTTTGGTGATGCGTGGTTGGGCCCTACACTTGCTCTCACACTGCACTCACGACTCCAATCCCCGAGGCCGAGCGACTCTTAACTTAGAATGCGTTCGGGTGAGCCATCGAGTGGTCTCGAAGTTTAGCGGTTGGTGCTGTGCATCGCGACGAGAGCCATCCTCCGCATGGGAAGCGTGCACCCAGTGCTTCCTCATGTGCCGAGGATCTCCTGCCATGAGTCGCACCCTTTTCGGCTTTGTGTGGAAGATGTTGTTGAGAGTAAATCAGGGTTGGCACTCGCGATGGTATATGCTTTCATCGGTATCGTGCTGCATCGAACGGTTAGAGTCTTAGTGGTGCTACTATGTGGCTGCCAATCCCACCATTCAAGTAGCTGGGGACGAGAACCAAGACGTTGCCGCCACGAAGAAGTCGTCATGAAGGACAAGGACACGCCACACTGGCCGTCACGTCCTCTTGCGGCATCGCGAAGCTACAGTAAAGATGCCGGCAAGCCCCATGATAGCCACGGATGTTGCTGCGCGCAAGAGAATGCGATCTTGCTTCTCGCACACGGCACGTGCCTATCAGGTCAACAAAGAAAGAGAAGAGAAGGGGCTCAATGGGGACATGACGCGCGCAAGTCAAAGGACGTCGGAGGTACAGGAGCACATTGGACACAGAGTGCGTGCATTCGCTTAACTGCCGTTCACAAGCCAATCTCAAAACAAGACCTCCGTTGGCTGATGATGGGTGGGAAATGCATGCACAAAACGAGTTGGTGAGAGTATCGCACCTTGTGATACGGCATCGAAGTGAAAGACACTGCCGTGTGTAGCGAAGGCTGCCATGCGCCGCGAGGTAGAATGGCATTGAGCGCCCGATCGACACGTGATTTGAGAGCAAAGACTCGAGACACGGTTTTGTCTCGCATCTCAATATAATTATCAAGAGCAAGATCTGCTAAAGCATCGGTGGCGGGTTTGCGGGACGAGTAGTAGAAAGGAAGCGCAGCGGACCAGTCGTCGGAGAATCGATCAAGCATATCATCTAGAGCCAGGCAGTCCTCAAGTGCGCAATTCATACCCTGCAAATAGTAGTGGAAGAAGATTATTGCATGAAGCGATTGTTCAGATGAGATTGAGCACACGGCCAAGTGATGTGTGCCATCGGCGACAACAGACAGTAGAATAAAGGTGCAAATTGCCGTGCAGGCAAGGCCGTGGGCATTGTGCTATCGACGCTAAATGATGCTTGTTCAGCAGCCGCTACGATGCAGAGCACAAACGCAAGGGCACAGCAGACGACTCACCTGTCCGTAGAAGGGCACCACTGCGTGTGCAGCATCTCCGAGAAGGAGGAAGCGATCATCGAGGTGCCATGGACCACAACGCACTGTTGACAACGCCCCATTTGGGTTTGCCAGATACTGCTCGGCCAGATCCGGGATTAGCTCGAGCGAATCGGGCCAATGCGAGCCGAAGAAAGCCTCCACCTGGAGTTCACAGCATCGCACGCAAAGGTAAGCAATGAGACGTGAGATCCTAGGAGGGGGTCTAGATGAGATGTGTGGCACCAATTCACACGGCCCAATTTGTTATTGAATGTGAACTCCCGCATGCAGGTATGACGGCCAGTGTGCAGTGCCGTCTTCATCATAGTGACTATTGGGTGGCAGTCCAGTATCGATGCTCCAATCCCGACTACTTCAATGGCGACTACTTGAATAGTCTTGGCGTGTAAAGATATTACCTGCTGTGCCGTCTTCAAGGACTCGAGCACTGTGAAATCGCCGAAAATGGTGCAAGTGAATGACCCATCCAAATTTGGTAGAGCGATTAGCATCACCTGCGAAGTGGGAGAGTTGCGAGTTGCATGTCAGCAAGCTGGGAGGTGCCAGTGTGCTGGCAGCTGATGGGCTGGAGTCGCCACACAAATGCCAATAGTGCATCTTATGGAGCAGCACGCATACGCAACACAGGCGAGATCGCAGACACTGTGTAGAACGTTTTGAGCCACTCACATCCGAGCCCGGCCAGATATGCAGCCCTCCAGCTGGCATACGGTAGGAACCATCGGCAGCCGGGGCCATGGTCATCTCCTTGTACCCATGGTCAATGTACTCCAACGACACCGAGAGGCGGCACATCCGGCCCATTGCTTTTCGCGTGGCCGAGAAGGCGCCGTCGCAACCGAGCACACGCCCTGGAGTGGTAGAAATCGTGCCATCGGGCGTCTCAAACTCGAGGGAGCCATCGCGCGAGGCGTACGCTAGCTTGGCGCCGAAGGTGGTGACCACTGAGCCAGGGCTCCCTGCCGGCTTGGCCTCGGCAGCGCGCAGCTCCTCGAGCAGGAAGACGTTGATGCGCTGCCTGCCGATGGAGTACAGCACCTCATCCTCCTCGGTCCCGTAAGGCTGCAGGCTGAGCTTACCGTCTCGTCCGTGGATGATCCTCCCGCGCATTGGCACCGCCTCCTCGAGCACCCGCTTGGCGAGCGCTTCGTCGACTCTTGCGATGGCGCAAAGCCCGCGGTGCGAGAGGGCGAGATTGATCGAGCGCTTGGAGGCGCTCGCCGACTTGAGGAGCGAGGCGTCGGCATCTTGCGGCCCCTCCACTCTGGGAGCACCCGAACGTGGGTCCTCACGGCCCTCAAAGAGCCGGACGGCGTACCCTCGGCGAGCGAGCATCAGCGCTGCGAGGGATCCGGCAGGCCCGCCACCCACCACGCTCACCGGTAATGAGGACGCCATCCCAGAACAGCGGGGAGGAAGAGAGAGGGAGTAGTGGCGAGATAGAGAGGAGTGGGAGAAGGCGGGGAGGGAGGGAGGGAGGGAGGCGGAGAGAGAGAGCGGCGGGGGGGGGGGGGGGGGGGGGAAGGCAGAGGGTGTAGGTCTCTCTACAAAAGATTCTCATCAATACGACCATCCTCATATCCTCATCCTGTCATCTATCGTCCCCTTTTACTTTTGACTATCTCGTCAACATGCACCGTCGCCTTCGTTTAGATCTCACGCCATAATTGTTGCTTGTCTTTCACCCCTACCCACCAACAAGCCATCCTGCATGATCTTCGTCTTCAAACAGCTTCCGGTTCAACTCGAAAGTAATCTTCACTGCGACTTCATCGATTCGTGTAAGCTCTAGACAAGGACGCGCTCAAGGTCAACTCATGCTGCCAATGTGGTGCGGATGCTGCCCATGGCCGCATAGGTGGTCTTTGCATTTTACGTAGGGCAGTCCATTCTGACCTGCCTTCGCTCCCCTCCCATGGAAGCCTGCGCACCACCGTGCCCTGCCCAATATCATTTATCCAAGACACATCGTCGTCTGGCACTAGAGCGGGCTTCTCCATGACGACGATGATTGACTTGCTAAAACCCAATGGGCACTGCCGCTCCGCAAGAAGCCTAAAGCCGGCACCTAGGGCGGCTTCGCGCAGTACTACCATCATCTCATCGCTTGTCAGAATCACAGCCTTGGCGCCCGAACGCAGGACTCGCGCGCACTCCATGAGTGCGGGCGCGTAAAGCTCGGTCAGCTCCTTGGGCGCGCCCCACTTATCACCCCATGGCAAATCGCAAATGACTGCACTCGCGGCGCCATCAAGGAGAGGCAGACATCGTGCATCAGCGCGAGCGAGGGCCATCCGGAGCGCAATAGTAGGGGGTAGAGCTGCTCGGTTGGCCTGAGCCCGTCCAAGCTGTACCTGACTAAGGTCAGCACCAAAACCAAGCACAGATGGGTTTTCGGCGAGGCACTCAATCAACGTTGCCCCCGCACCGCACATTGGGTCAACCACCAATGCGCCATCTGGCAGAGGAGCTGCGCTGCGCGCCATTGCCCACGCGACAGTCGCATCAAGGCCGCCCGCGACGCGCGAGCGCCCTTCGATGGATGCGGGCCGGTGCAGCAGAGCGAGGGTTAGCAGCAAGCCTTCATCATTCAAGTGTGCCGTCAGTTCGAGTGTGGGAGTGCGGAGATCCACACGCCACCCAAAGGTGTCGCTGAGGGCACCGCCGAGCGCGGCGGCGAGACTATCGGACGATATACCTCGAAAGCGGGTCCCCCCTCGCTTCCCATTGACCGCGATCGTGCGCTCGATGTCTCCGTGCAGCAGTTGGTGAGTTGCGAGCGCACTGCTCCACCCGGGCGCCGATGTTGCTAGCGCCTCCAAGTTTGATAGGAGCTCCGCGTGTTGGCCGCTGATGCTAGATTGTATCTGATCGACCGGAACCGCCGCAACAATCGCGTAGATCCTCTCGGGCAGCGAGAGTCGCGCGAGCTGGCGGACTGCGGTCGTTGGCGCTCGGAAGGTCACCCCACGCAGCAGACTCGCCTTGCCCGTCTGCACCTGCGCTCCTGGGAGAAGCGCGGCGATCTGAGCGGCACATTGGCGCGGGCGCACGCTGTTGGCCGTCGCCATGTAGTGCACCGCCTCTCCCTCCTCATCTGCCGCCGACGACGAGGACGGATCGCACGTTCCCGCCATCTCCGTCGCCCCTCAAAACAAAGATGGTCCGACTTGCTGTCAGAGTTTTCTTGGTGTCCTAGTTTAATCCTAGTGCTGAGGGACCGTGGCCTCATCGGCAACCAACGGATAGGGCGGTCAAGCAGGGCTTTTAACTTCTAAGGATGAAATTTCACTAAGTCAAGATCGAGGTTTTATCACGCGATCTTACCAAAAAATTCTTGAAGGTGCCCGCTAAGCTACTACTGACAAGAGGGCAAGAGGGTGCAACCTCAGGTTTGGTTGCCTACATGTGAAACACAGCCAAACTTAGAAATAAAACAGCAAAAACAGTATGTTTCTTGCCGTCGAAAAAAAAACAGTGTAAAAAACAGATGTGCGGGGTAGGGGGGCCGCCCGAAATAAAACAGCGAAAAACATATGTTTTGGGCCTCCGAAAAAAAACACTGTTCCTGTGTTTCACATGTAGGTTTGGTTGTTTTTTCGGCAACTACCCCCATGTGGACGGTATACGTTCTATTTGCTACTTGCAGGACCCCTCATTAAAGATTAAAGTACAAAAGTGCAGATCTGAGATGGTAATCTGACGAGCCGGCACCGCGTGTAAGAGGGTGCCACCTCAGGTTTGGTTGTCTTTTCGGCAACTACCCCCATATGGACGCTATAAGTTCTACTTGCCACTTGCAGGACCCCCTCATTATAGTTATAGTACAAAAGTGCAGGTCTCAGATTGTAATCTGACGAGCCGGCACCGCATGTATGTGCGAAGCAGTTGAAAGAAGTGCCGGAAGCGGGCCCGCGTTAGAACTGGGCGTGTGTTTTCGCTTTATCGTGGATTGAAGGGGCGCTCAGGTGCAGGGTTTGCATACTGAGAGAGCGTCGTCAGGCTTGCCGAATTTTATCATGCCTCTCGCCCAGTAGTATGCTGCCCTTAAGAGAGTATGCGTGAGAAAAGGTGCCGGAATCATGGCAAACGCGCCAAGGCCGAATGCCACAAGCAGTGCGATTAAGCTGATGGTGACGGATCGACGGATCCGAGGTTACCACTACCTCAGATGGGAACAGAGGGGACGGAAGGGAAGCGGCGAGAGGCGCGGCGGAAGTTGGGGGGTGGCCAATGACGGGCTGGACCACCTCCTCAGCAGAGAAAGGCGGGAGGACGGGCTTGGGCGAGGGCGAGCGCGACGACGGAGCGGACATGGCTGGGCGGGTCGGGATGGATAGGCTGAGGTTGAGGGAGTGGTGAGGTTTGGTATTGAGGTATCGAGAGCGATCACCCCTATCCTAACACACGGGGGAGGAGAGGAAGATCGGGATCGGAGGATCCCGATCGGACGGAGAGGATGCGACCCGAAGGGAGAAACCAAAACACGCGAAGGCGGGAAAACAAAGAGAGAGGGCCTCTCTTTGGGAAACCTAAAGGGCGGCTCTCCCCCTAACCTTAGCCTAACCACAACACAATCCATTAATCCATTTCTGCCAGTTTCTAATCTTCACAGAAGTATAATGAAGCTCAGCGGAGAGAAGAGAGAGAGGCGAGAGGCGAGAGGCGGGTGGGCGGCGCGGGGGGCGCAGGGGGCGCGGGGGCGCGGGCGCGGGGCGCGGCGAGGCCTCAATACTGTTACATACTGGTCTTCCCGACATTAACTTTAACTAAGTGTTTCGCGATGTTTTGCGTATGTTTCGCGTTCGCGTCGTTTACCCCCGATATTTCGCGAAAGTTTTTTCTCGCCGAACCCCCCCAAAGTTTCGTAAACAGTTTCGCGAAAGCCTTACCACTTACTTACACTTACCAGGCTACAGGCTACCAGCTACCAGGCCCTACGACCTACGACTAACGATAAAGATAAATGCCGAACGAATGAGAATTCTTACGAGTGTCGATTCGCGAATGCGACAATTGCTGCATGGCACTGCCCTTATTACCAGGCCCAACGACCAAAGAACACAACAAGCAACAAGAATCCACGGGCCACAAGTCACAAGAAAATCTACTAATAGAAGAAGTAGTAAGTAAATAAAGGAAGACTTGCGGGATTTTGTTCTTGGGGCGGCGGTCGGCGGTCGGCGGGCGGTCACTCGTGATGGCGTCGGCGGCCAAGCCGGGCACGCCGTCGACGCCCTCGCGCTCGTCATCGAGGGACGCGGTGCTGCAGGCAAGCCTCGAAGAGATGCTGGAGATGCTCAAAGAGTCGGAGGCCAAGCGAGAGCAGCTGTGAGCTTCGCGTGGCGCCGCGCAGACCCAGGGGAGAAGAGGGCAGGACACGAACGAGGGAGGGAGGGAGTGGATGGAGAGGGTGAAGGCGGTTCAGGCGGGGTTTCCATTGCCGTTCGCGACCTGCACCTTGTGGGTTTCGATTATGGCACAGAGGCCTGCAGCTACCTATCTGCCATCACTGCTTGTCTCGTGCACAGGAAGCATGCACTCGACACAGAGCTCAAGGAGCGCGAGGTGCTCGTGGGATCCCTGCGGACCGCGCTCGTAGACGCCGACGCGGCGGCGGCGGCGGCGGCGGCGGCGCAAATCAATGCGGAGGAGAGGATCAGGGACGGGACGAATGAGCTGGCACAGCAGCTGGCTGACGCAATGGAGAGGGCTGAGAAGGCTCGAGCAGCACAGCGGGCTGCTGAGGCAACGGCAGCTGCGGCAGCTGAGCGAGCAGCATTGGCCGAGGCTGAGGGAGCGAGTGCGAGACGGGAGGCTGCTATAGCACACGAGCATGTGAAGGCTGCAGAAGAACGTGCTGCAGTCGAGGCAAGATCTACCGCCGAAGCGCGCGAAGTGGCGGAAGCTGCTGCTGCCGAGGCGAACGCTGCGCGCTCTGTGATATCTCAAGCGCGACAAGCACTTGATTCGGCAAAGCAAGAGCTGTCCTCTCTGCGAACGCAACTGGATGAAAGTGAGGCTGCCCGTACCGCAAGCGTCGAGGCGGAGACAAAAGCCCTGAAAATGGTGGAAGCCGAGAAGTCGAGGGCAGCAGAAGCCTTCGAGGCGGCCGAAATGGCGCGTGAGGAGATGAAGAAGGCAATCGCAGCAGAGCGGCAGCGGGTGAGCCAGAAGCCTCCACTCCTCCAAGTGGAAAGCACAAGTAGAGGGTGGTGAGGTACCAATTGGGTACCCTGGTCCGATACCGACTACTGCGCCCAAACACCCTAACTCCTCCGTCCCAACCAATCCATTTCTTCGTGACGATCATCAGGTCGCATCAATCACATACAAGGAGGCCCTTCATGCTCATACCATCGACGAGCAAGCTCAACAGCTTGAGGAGCTTTCCTCGCAACTCGCAGATGCTCGAGCCGAGGGCGCCGGTGCGAGCCTCGCTACGAAGGCCCTCGCAAACATGCAGAAGGAGTTGAAAGCGTTGTCAGAGTCTCGAGCCAAAGACATCGCCAAGATCCTAGCGTTGGACGAGCAGCTGAGTAAGCTTCACCGCATGAGCGGAGCACATCGCAGGGCTGTTCATCCCACGCGGGGCCGAACCGTTGCGCATGCGATCGTTGCTAGATAGTGGACGTCCCTCAAGCCGACCTTCGCCTTGTTCGCCCTCGCCCAAGTTGCGTTCCGCCAAATTCTGAACCCTCATCCGTCCTCATTGCCTTACAGGCGAAGAGCAGGAGGCGCGCGTCCAACAGGCAGCTTCCATCACAGCCCTCCAGCAGGCGCTGACTGCACGCGTGGCTCGTGAGACGGCGGCCGACGAACGCGCGAGACGTGCGGAGGCAGACTATTCGAACCTGCGCACGCAGTACCGCGACCTCCGACTTCAGCTCGCTGCCGCAGCCCGTGAGATCCAGTCTCGAGACGAGGCTGCTGCACAGGCAGAGGCGATACGACGCGCCGAGGCGGCTGCCTTGCCATCGGTGTCCGTCCAAACCGAGTTCATCTCCATGATCGTGCCGTTGCCTACTCCTACGCGTGCGGCTGGAAGGTAGTAGTGTGCGTAGAACGATCACCTATACAATGCAGCTCCATGCGTCTCGCGACTCCATGCAACCGCATGAGCACATTCATACGTTGTTGGGGCGGAACATGAGCGGCTGGCTGCTTGCAAGGTGAGAGCCATTCCCAAGGGTCCTTTGCAGAGGCGGTCATTCGCCTTTTGGAAACTCCCGTATTCCAATCACCACGACACCTCGACCGCGCCTCGCGCACTCGCGCCCCCCCATCACACGCTAGTTACCCAGCCAAAGGTCACGTTCCGTCGAAAAACATGGTCCTCTTTCGACGGAACGCGACCTAACGGTCGGGAGCCAAAGATGTTTTCCAGAGGGGATGTGAGAGCGATGACAGGCCCATTGTGGGCCTGGGTGAGGGGTTCAGGCCCAGTCCTTTGGGAATGTCTGGGCCAGTGTGGTAAGTGGTGAGAGCCTCCTCGTGCCAAGTGGCGAAGCAGGAGCGGCGGGCGTGGGCTTCGCCATTGCCATAGATGGCGGTCGGGAAAGGCGGAAAGTGGCGGCGGGCGTGGGCGCGTGACCCCCCGCCATGGGACCAATCACAAGATTAGTGTGTGAATGCCAGAACACATGATGGCGATAGTGGATAGTGGCAGCCCACGGAAAGAGCAGTAAGCAAATCCAACGGGCCATACCCACAAGCCCCTGAGGCCATCCAACGTACACACAAAAGGCTAGGACCCTGAGCGATACCAGTCAATACAGCAACCCTTCAAGCACGCCCCACATGGTCACCCACGCGAGCGGACACCATACCCACTCACCATGTACACATGTGAGGACCTCACGAAACACCGAAGGTCATGCACGCTTTCTCGCGGACGAACACCCACACGCAAGACAAAAAGCTGAAGACGTCCGACAATACCTTGTGCACTGTGACCCGTGACAAGAGAACTTCGGCGTCCCACAGTTAACAGCATGCTCGAAAGAGATGTAGAGCCCGATGCATACGCACAACTCCGACTCGTAACCATCACGCACTCCATTTCAACGGCTACCCCTTCAGTGATGGAAACGTCGTCCATTGTACAGTCCTGTGCGTGTCACATTAGCCGCTTGTTGCGCTCGAGCCTAGTGGTGCCGGCCGCGCGCTATTGGCTATATCTGCCTGGTACCGATGCGCGCCATGCTCACCGCGACGCTAGTACAGTCATTTGAAGTGCCATCACCACGCCCAGCACACGCCATAGTACTCTCTCCTGCGCAACCATCACCCTCGCCGACCTTGCCGCTAGTCGACCCTCCCGTGTTGTGTGCAGGCAGCGCCCATTCTCGTCTCAAATGGTTAAGCAAAGTGTCCCCGATGTACTCGCCCCACACTCGGTAACCTTCGTCAGACGGGTGGATTCCATCCTTGGCCCTGTGTGAGCGAGAGGGGGGTGGCAGGAGGCAGATGTGATATGCTCAAGGGCAACACTTATTGCCATGGGCGCGAGCGCCAACGCCTGCACGTCCCGACGCGAGCAGCCCTCATGCAGCGCGGAAAGACTCACCAATATGCGGCTTCCGCCCAACCTTCGTCGGCCTCCGCGTTGCGTACGTAGCAGACTCTTGTTATGCTGGCAGCGAGACTTTCCTTCTGGCAGTCCCATGCTGCGGCCATCGTGTTGATCAAGGGCGAGAGCGGCCAGATGTTGTCAAAGACAGGTGCTCGGTGGACAGGCAGGGCGGGCAGGACGATGGTCGCGTGGTTCCCCTGCCGTGCCGGTGGGGGCGAGGAGGTCATTCG
Organism: Isochrysis galbana; assembly: GCA_018136815.1. Taxonomy (NCBI): domain Eukaryota; phylum Haptophyta; order Isochrysidales; family Isochrysidaceae; genus Isochrysis; species Isochrysis galbana. The sequence goes on along the minus strand of CM030933.1, from coordinate 4,520,059 downwards.
TCATGGGCCACACAGCCAGCAGCATGCGCGAGGACGGTTCCTAAGACGAGATCCGAAAACAAGACCGAGGTCGGAGAGCAAGCCGAGGGTGACACGGATTGTGTGGCCTACAACCATTGCCAAGCACTCACCACACGTTCGTGAATTGCGTCGATCAGCGTAGAGAGATCATGCCTGAAAGCACCTGGGGTCCGCCACGGCGAGGCATGCTTGAAGTCGTTCAGGCCACATAAGACTACAACGAGATCGACCCGCCCACCGGATGAGGCCACCCGCGCCGACTCTGCCTCGAGCTGCGGCACGAGCGTCGCCTGTGTGGCAACATGGCGAAGATGTAAAGGCTATTTGGGTGATGCCACGGACAAGCGCTCGCGGTTGGTACCCTCCAAAAGAGTTGTCATCGCCTGCCTCCCTTGAAGTGTCTCGGGATGTTCTCGTGTGTAAGAAGGGTCGTGCTCGATGGGCGGAGACGGCTGGGCATCTGAACCCCTATCAAGCTGGCCTCCTACCGCTACCCGCACCTGTATCTTCCGCACATCTGAGCCCGTCGAGCCGATCGCCGCCCATGCCACATCGACGTTGAGCTTGCGTGATAGGAACTCTGCAACGGCGCGTGGCATCGCCGGCCCGTTGCACGACTCCTGCGAACAGCCCACCCCCGTGACGAGCGAGTCGCCTATGAAGAGTACGTGGCGCCGCATTGCACCACTTGCACTGCCTCCCGCCGCCGCGTGCGCTGTGCCACCCGCTACCCGTGCGCACATTTCAAGCTCCGCCCCAGTGGTTGGTACGCGGCCAAGTGTGACTCCTTTGGCGGCGACTGCGAGCTTCTCCTTGGCTGCGCTCGCCACCTTGGAAGCGGCGGCCGCCGCAGCCGCAGCCTTGGCAGGCACGCGAAGGTCGAGCGGCTCGTCCGTCGACGCCCTTCGCGTTAGGTTGGACCAGGAGACCACCCCTCCCAAAGGGCCGCGAGCGGAGGGAAGTGGCCCATTCTTCTTGTACTCTGCCTCAAGCTGCTTGGCCTGCCAGCCAGCAGCGCCAGCCAGCCCAAAAACGCAGCCGACTGAGCTGTACACCAGCCGGCGAGCCGTGCGCATCGCAGCGCGCGCAAAGGGCGGGGGGATGGAGGGATGGAGAGGGAGGGAGGGGGGGGGGGGGGGGGGGGGGAGAGAGAGAGAGAGAGAGAGAGAGAGAGAGAGAGAGAGAGAGAGAGAGAGAGGGAGAGAGAGAGAGAGAGAGAGGGAGAGAGAGGGAGAGGCGAGGGGGAGAAGGGGCGCGACGCCTGGCGCGGCGCGTCCCTCCCCTAGACTCTTTTCTGGCATATGTAGAGCTCTAGTCTAGATAGCTTTCTCTACTGGAGTAGAGTACTCTAGAGCTACTCTACTCTAGAGGAGGCTTGGGCTTCTCAAAACGGCGCTGTTTCTATTGGGAAGATTAAATTTGAGCCACCGATAATAAAAAACATCTGAGCGTTAGTACGTTAGTACTACTACTCCCACTAGCCCGGTACTATCACGACAACCCTCAGCGCACTTGCCCGTACGCCTTGACGTATGTTGACACTAGACACATACGCATATGCACCCCTTCGAATCTCCCCCTCGCAAACCCCCGGCCCCCGGCTCCCATTATCCATTATAACTCCCCACAAGCCACAAGATACAAAAAAATCCTTTTAATGTTCTCGCCTCGCGCGCGGCCACGGGTTTAGCTACTGTAGCCACGCCCATTTCCCTTCCTCTCCCTCGCTTCCCGCCTTGCGGCAACTCCCCTCGTGCACTACTTGGGGCCCAGGTTGCGGGGGGGGGTTAGGTTGGGCGGGGTGCACCGGCCCCTAGTGGAGATTCCCCATCTTCCTCCTGTGCCTCTAGGTGGCCCGTTTCTCCTGTGTCGAGGCGTAGGCGTCATCTCATGGTACGCTGGTTGTCTCTTGTGTTGCTGTTGTTGTTTTCACGGTGTGGTTGTATGTCGTTCGGAGACGGGGCTTGTGTGCCTAGGGCTTAGGCGAGCCTCTCGGCAAGGCCGATTGCTTCCGCTACCAAGCCTAGACGAGCATTCATTCTTAATATTCCTTTGTCGTTTTCTGTAAAGGTCGGAGCGCTGAGCTCTGTCGGGCTCTTGAGTTTTGGCTTTCTTCCCTGGGCCGCTTTTCTTGTGCGTATCTGGCTGTGCGTGTTCGACGTCGCAAGTCCTCTTACGAGGGTAGTGAATCTCACTAGTGTGGATTCTAGAACGGGTATGTAGTGGTATTCGTATGACTCGAACTCTACTCGATAGAAGTCTCTTATTATGTATATGTATTTCCACGCAATGATGTATAGAGTTTTCAGGCTGTCGGGATCTTCTCGTGCGCCTTGTATACTTCTGCCGGTAGCCCATCCGGGCCCGCGCTTTTGCCGGGGCCTATGCTCCGGATGGCTTGTATGGTCTCTTCGCGGCATTTGTCTAGGTTGCTGAGTGGGCGGTCCGACAGCGCGGCCTCTAGGTCTGGGACTCTTTGGGCCTCCTTGGGTGAGTACAGCCACACGTAATATTTGCGGAACTCCCGCCTGATGTCGTGGTCTGAGACCGCGGTCTCGTGTTCCGAGTGTGCGGGCTGGTTCCAATTCTTGGTCCGGAATATCTCGGTGATGTTGGTTTTCCATCTTCGGGTCTTGAGTTGCGCGAAGAATTCTTTGGAGTGTAGGTCTTCCTGTCGCGGAGCTGGCGGTATAGTGGGAGGTCTTTCAGTGGAATCTTGCTGCGGGCTTCCGCTATCTCTTTCTGGACTTGTGCTAGTTCCCTTGTTAGTTTCTCGTTCGGCCCTCGTTTCGCGAGCTGGATGTTTAATCTCACGGCTTTCAGTTCTATATCGGATTGTATCGTGGGTTTTGTTCTGGCGGCCGTTTCCTCCCTCAGGAATGTGGCTACGTGGTTTTTCGTGTCCTCCCACACGGTTTCCGGGTCTTCCCCTTCGTTCATTTTGCGCATGGCTCTTTGTAAGAGTATTTCTATCGTCCGCATCGCTCCTTTCTCATGGATAATCCCTAGGTCTATCGGGGCGTCAAAGCGGCGTCCGGGCTTGTAGCCCAGTCTTAGCCTTAGCGGCGATCAGATCGCCCAGCCTCCCAGCCTGCACCTACCCCTTCGGAGACAGATGAGGCAAGCTCCTCCCGCAAGAAGGCGCGTCGGGTAAGTCTCTCAGGGGAGGTGTTGCGCGATGTCGTAGCCAGCCTCTTAGGTGGACTCACGCACGCCGGATACGGATACGGATACACCAAGAGCTTTGCGTCGCGCAGCGCAAGCCTACCACATGGGCCACCTTACACCTAAGCGCGGGTCGCCGTACACAGGCATCCCGTACATGCCCCTGGCCTCCCCCGACCAGGGAGAGCTCCTCGCTGGCGGAGCGCGCGCACCCGCCGCACACCCGCCGCACATCCGCACCTATAAATTCTACTGAACCACCTTAACGTGAAGCAAGGGCGGCGAGCAGTAGACGGAGCCGTTCACCAGTTCACCAATCTAAATTAGGTATGAGCCCCGAATCTTCAAAAAAAATTCCCCTCCCGTGCGCGCCGCATGTTCGCCTCCCGTGCGCTGCGGCTGCGCGCTGGCCTGGCCAGCGGCGCCGGGTGCTGTGCGTTTCGGCGCGCGCCGGCGCGGTGCGCTGAGAACGAGCAACCACCGCCTGAACCCGAGCCTTGGTTCGAACGCATCGCCGAGGCGCTCGATGATGCGGTCGACATTGCGACGACTGCAGTCGGATACCACGGGGGCGACTATGCGAAGGAAGACATCGAGGAGGGACCTGGGCGGTACGCGGCGTACGCGCGCCGCTTCGCACAGGTGGGAATTCGTGCCGACAAACACACGCTAGTCACCACCGCTCAGCGCGCACGCTCATGCAGACACGACTGGTGGTGCACCGCAGGTTTTCCTTGTGAAGGGCCGCCTCATCGCGTACACGTCTGATGTGGGCGAATCGTTCCGGCCCGTCGTTCCCCGCTCGATTGTCCGGCTCGCGTATGGAGTAACATGGGCCTATGTTGGAGTAGACGTGGCCTACAACACGGCGGAGGAGCACTTGAGGGGCTCGTCACCCATAACTGTGCTGCGCACAGCCGTCCACGCCGCCACCTTCCAATCCATTGCCTCCGTGCTTGTGCCCTCGGTGGTAATACATCAGGTGCGCTGTGGCGCGGCGTGCGATCGTGGAGAGCGCGAGCACCCCTCTGTCGCTGGCGTCGATACGGCTATGGCCCCGTGGTGCGGCTTGGTCGCCGGCCGTGTGATACCCTGCTGTCGCGTTGCACAATGTAGCTGAGTTTGTGTTGACAAGAGTTCACCCATCTGCTGCAGGTGGTCCACACCGTCGACCACGCTGCCAAACGGCTGCCTCCCGGCTTCTTGGCGCGGTGGCTTCCCTCGATGATCGGCATGGCGTGCATCCCGTTGATGCCATATATTGACCATCCTGTAGAGAACGTTATTGATGTGGGTTTCAATAAGTTGTGGCCCAAGGAACAAGACACAGACAAAGACAAGACGCAGGTCAACGCGGCAAAGAAGACGCATTGAGCAGCTTTCCTGGGCAGGGTGGACTCGTCTCAGTGCTCGGGTACTCCTCACACGATCCACCTTAAGGCCGAGGTCTCTGCTCGCTCTGCCAAACCCTATCATTCCCGGCGCGGCCACCATTGATAGTGCAACGTGCAATGATCCGGCGCTTCCGATCCTCTCTTCTTCTCCATTGAGGTATCGTCGAGGCTGGGCAAGTGGCGCATCAAGTTCTCGGAGGTATGCAAGCCATGTATGATTTTGCCTGCGGGCAGCAACCAGTGCGGCCCCATAGCTACTAGTGACCAACAAATGGTGCAACCGACTCTCCAGTCTCTACACAATGTCTTGCATCCGTGCATGTGCGCACATTCTATTTCCATTACGCACGGCTTGCTCTCAGTGTTTCATTTTATCAACATTGTTGTGTGCGTTGCGACGTTCCATGTGCGGGTTAGGTGCATGTTGCCTGCTGCCGTGTCAGCTAGAGCCTTGCTGCACTAGCTCGAGTCACAACACGGTTTTTCGCAAGTCTTCACCAATGTCCAAGCCGCAATATAACGCCCCTAACTCACTATCACTAACTCCCAACCTCACATCAACCCCCAACACCAACCCCCAACCTCCAACCCCAACCCCCTCAGCAACCCCCAACCTCACCAACCCCAACCTCACCAACCCCAACCCCCAACCTCACCAACCCCCAGCAACCCCGACCCCCAGCCCCAACCTCAGCCTCCAACCTTGGAGTCAAATGTTATGTGGGCACGCCTGGTGCCATGGGGCCGCGGGATGCTATGGGCGCGGGAGGCGCACTTGCGGGTGTATTGGCATCCGCCGCCTAAGCGTTTGGCTGGCGGCATGTCCTCGATGCGAAGAAACGCGCACGGGACGGTGGGACGGTGCAGGTTTAGGGGTTTCGCCCGACCACGCCGTTTCGAGCTTGTGCGAACGGTTGCAACGTTTCCCCTTTACATTCATGGGGCAATTGCTCATTGGGAAGCGCGTGCATGCCGCTCCTGAGTCGGGGGCGATGACCTCGTGCGAGGTGCGTTTCTGGGGCGCCATCCGGCGTGCTTGCTAGCGGTTAAGGCGTGCCTGAGCCTGACGCTTCTCCTCGCACTCGCAAACGCGGAGCGGTGGCTGGAAGGCCAGCGAGGGCCGTGGGAATGAGCCTCCCTTGGCTCTCTCCTCGGTCCTCGGTCCTCGGTCCGCATACCGAGCCAGGCTGGGGCTTGCCATAGATGCTCCATTAGGCTGATAGCTTAGGTCCTGATATCATGATATTAGGTCCTCTAGAGCCGCCCAGAGTCTCCTGTATGCCTGGCGACCAGGGACAGAGGGGGAGTGAGCTCGAGGGAAGGCCCAGCGCGGGCGTGGGAGTGCAGCTCGCGGGCCGCGCCCCCGAAGGGTCTGGGCTAGATTCGATGAGTGCCCTGCCCCTGCCAAAGGGCAGGGGCTGGGGTTGATTGTACGGGCCCACCCCGGGGGGTGTCCGCGATGTTGTGAGGGGAGCGCGAGGCCCCCATTGTCCCCCACTTATAAAAGTAGGTTCCTCCCCGTTCTCCCGATGAACCCGTTCCGGGCTCCCCGGATGGACCGTGCGCCGCGCTAGCAGCCGGTGCGCCTTCGCGACTCGTTTCCAAAGAGGAAACGAGCTTCGCTCCGACAGGGCCCAGCCCGGAGGCTTTACCTATGGGAGAGTGGGCCCTGAGGCTCCACCTGTCCGTGTTCCTTCATGTGCTGGCTGTGCTGGTATGGGTATGGGTGCTATTGTTGTGGTGTCTGGGCCCACCGTGTGACAATGACAAAGTTGATGGATAGATACCTGAAGTCCTGAAGGGTGGGTCTTGGCGGACTTCCTCGGGGAAGACGAAAAAGATGAAGACGGGGGAGTATTAATATCGATCCGGGATATTTTAGCTCTCTCGGCTTTCGGGCGGGGGCAATTGGTAATTGTTCTTCCAGCGACCGGAATGCCACCATGGACATTTGATGTTGATGTTGATGTTTGTCACATTAGCTTTAGCTTCATCATTAAGTTCCGTCGAGTAAGTTTACAATAACACTCAAATACGTCGAAATGGTCTGAGAAGACCGCTATTATATTGATATGACTTGACATTTGACGGCTCAAGTTGAGTTATGTCCCATATTCAATACTACTACTACTACTACTATTCATATTCATATTCATATTCGACGGAACGACGGAACGCGACCTTTGGAGTTGGAGGCTGGAGAGAGTTGTGAGTTGTGATGTGGGTGGACCATGGTAGCCATGGTGGCCTTGCTGGATATAGCTGTCTAGGGGTGGCACGGGCCGTGGCTCGCGCGGACCTGCGGGTGGTCCCTCGGCTCCTCGCCCGGTCCTCGGCCCCGTCGGCCCCTCGGCCCTCGGCATGGCCGTCGCGGGTGGGATGTTTTGTTTTTATTTTTGGCCAGCGAGCGGCGCGGCTCCGCGCGCCCTCTCCGGAGAGCGGCGGCGGGCCTCAAGCGGCGGCGGGGGGGGGAAGGCGGGGCGGGGGAGTTTTCTTGTTGCTCGCTGCTTCACTCTCTCTCTCTCTCGCGCTGGCGGGCGCCGCTCTGCTTCCTCCCCCCCCCTCTTCCCTCTCCCCCTTGCTGTTCTCTACCTCCGCCCTCTTTCTCTCCCTCTCTCCCTCTCGCTCGCTCGCTCGCTCTCGCTCTCTGTCTCTTTGGGCGGGGGGGGGGCGTGCCGCAGCATGGGCATTCACTTTGTGCTGCTGATCAGCAGGCAGGGCAAGGTGCGCCTCACCAAATGGTACTCTGCGATGCCCTCCAAGGAGCGCGCTCGCACTGTGCGAGAGGTCTCCGCCGTCGTACTCGCAAGGCAGCAGAAGCAGTGCAACTTCCTGGAGTACAAGGACAAGAAGATCATCTACAAACGGTGCGCAAGCCGCCCGCCAACCACCCCAATGCAACAGCGTGCGTCAGAGCAGTCAGACAGCTGACGTGGGCTTGATGGCTCAGCGTGCCTTGCAAAGCACTCCTTGCCGCCGCTCTCCCCTCGACTCTCGCCGCGCGTGCATGAGTGGGTGGCCAAGGCTGATTCCTGCTTGGATTCGTCTGCAGATACGCATCTTTATACTTTCTAGCGTGCGTGGACGAGGACGACAATGAGCTGATTGTTTTGGAGACTATACACCACTTTGTGGAGGTGCGGAGCGTCATTGAGCACTTCTGCTGCTGCGGTCCCTTTGTGCTCACTCCTTCCGCGTTCCACGCAGGTTCTCGATCGTTATTTCGGCAATGTGTGCGAGCTCGATCTCATCTTCAACTTCCACAAGGTGTGCACCCCGTCCTCCTTGTTCTCCTACTGTGCTCTGGCCTCTCTTGAGCTCCAGGCTATTCACTCCCGTGCATTGGCGCTCTGTCCGTTCCATAGGCCTATCACATTCTCGATGAACTACTGATTGCCGGCGAGCTTCAGGAGCCCTCGAAGAAGGCCATTCTTCGTGTGACCGCCGCTCAGGACGCCCTCATGGAAGGAACGGGTGACTCAAAGGTGTCAGATTCAAAGTACGAGATTTGAGTTTGGGAGTTGGCACTGGGGGCGAGCTACTGCCCGCGCTGAAGGGTGGGGAGGCAAGCGCCATGCGCGTCATGGTTACTTCAGCAAATTATATTCTAACTGCCACACAATGACGTTCCCCTGGATGGCGGTCGTTGAACTGAAGTCTGCTTCTTGGGGAGTAAGCTTCACGGCTTCTCAAGCAGACGCTCTGCATTACGGCCTCTCGTGCCATCATTGGGTACCAGACGCCAGTAGGGATAGCCTAGCGCATCCGAGGTGCACGCACCCGCGCCGTCTATGCTTCGCGAGCAGGGCCACACGTGTCGAGAAGATTGGTGGGATGGGAGGGTTGTGTGTTAGTGGGGGGTGGCAAGCGCGCTCCTAAATCCCATAGATCCCCGGAGATGGGCGAGAAGTAGCCCTGTTGCATGCATGCGGCAGCATGCAGCATGCACTGGTGTGTGCTCTTGGCGGCGTGCACTCTTGTGAGGCTCAACGGAAAGGCGCATCTCCTCGGCTAGTTATGGCCTCATCGTCTCATCGAGTTCTGTGCTGTGTATCACATGCTTGTGCGTGCTGTTAGTGTTGTGTGTAGACGCATTGAAAAATCTTGCAGGTGTTGATTCAACCATCAATGTCTGCCCAAGTGTGCGTGTTACACAGCGTGCGCTAGGTGCGAGCGAATCTTGGACAGAGATGCGAGCTAATTGTTACACAGTGTGCGGGTTACACCGCGTGCGCGAGAGGTGCGAAGGTCGCGTTCCGTCGAAAGAGGACCATATGAAATTATTATATTCTGTTTGAATTAACCCTATAATACGAATTTATCGATAAGATTTACAATCAGAATACCTTAAATACGCTTTTAAAAGCTTTTACAGCGGACATAGACATAGGTGGATTCGGCTTTTTAATGTAACGGTGAAGTTCGACGAATTCGAGTTTATCGAATTAAGGTGCGGGCCATCAAAAGAAAGTCCCGGTGCACCACCCAAATACGGGAGAAATTATACCCCCGTATACGTGCACATCATAATGACTAGGATGTTCGACCGCCTCCCCGCCATAATTATATAATTACTAGGGTGTTCGACTCCCTCGTCCCACCAGAGTCTGTGATCTAACAGTAGACTGGTGTTAGACAAGCATGTTCTAACACCAAAATCGGCAGGTGTTAGACAAAGTCTAA
>CM030933.1:4335596-4506596 GCA_018136815.1 Isochrysis galbana | reverse complement strand
CCACCAGCCCGAGAGGCCTCAAAACTCGCGCTCGTGCTCGCACCTGATTGCCAACTCCTGAGTGCGCAGCATAGAGAAGCAGCCGCCCGGAGCGCACGCGCGCGCATCCGGCCGGCGCCGTCCCCATCCCTTCGCGCTTTCCCTCGGCTGCTGCGGTGCTCCTTGTCTCATCCTCATCCCTCCTCCGCCTCTCTCCCTGCTTGCGCCCTATCTCAGGGAGATCGGTGTCTCCCGGCGGGTCTGGTTCGAGGGTGGGGTCCCACCCGCGGAGTGCCTCTGCCCACGAGCCCTCCCCGCCTCTGCCTGGCTGCTTCTCTCTCAGGCGCGAGCGAGCGCTTGCCGGCCGCTGAGCGATTGCACCTCGCAACGCCGCGAACGCGCCGAACTGGATAGCACACACGACAAAGGCGAGCCCAGCCAGCGCGGTAATCGCGTGTCGCGCGCCCATCCACGCACAGAGAGCCGCCCCAAAGTCCCTGCCCTCTCGTCGCCCACTGTCCCGCCACGCCGCTGCTCTCCTACCCCACCTCGCACCGACCAGAAGCAAGCAGAGGACAAAAAATAGAGCTCTAGAGCCCTAGTAAAGTAGATGCTACCGCTCCATGGACAAGCCCCATTCACACGCACACGCAGGACGCAGGGAAGGATTGTCTTATGTTCGGGTGGGTTGATATCCCTCGTACCCTCGTAGAGATATTATTATCACTACACGGCCTACGCACAGCACACTAGAGGAAGGGAAGGGAGGGAGAACGAAGTCCGAACAGAAGAAGGGCTCCTTACTCCTTAGTGTGAACGACGGTTACTGTTAAACCTTAAACCGAACACTCACATTCACATTCACACGCAGGAAAGGATAGTCTTGAGTCTTGTGTCTTGTGTTCGGGTGCGTTGATATGCCATACACACCCTCAACCTACTTTTATAAGTGGGGGTCAATGGGGGCCTCGCGCCCCCCTCTCTCCATCGCGGACACCCCCCGGGGTGGGCCCGTACATTCAACCCCAGCCCCTGCCCTCTGGCAGGGGCAGGGCACTCAACAAGACAGCCCAGACCCGCAGTGGGCGCGGGCCGCGAGCCGCACTCCCACGCCCGCATTGGGCCTGCCCTCGAGCTGACTCCCCCCCTGTCCCTGGTCGCCAGGCATACAGGGGCCTCTGGGAGGCTCCCATGACCAGCGTGGCAAGCGTGGGAGAGGCAGGGGGGGCCAGGGGCTGAGCCCCAGCCTCCACTGCCCCCTGAGCTGCCCTGCTGGCCCTCTGGGAGCCCCCACAGGACCTCTGAGAGCAGGCCAGGGCGCGCGCATGGCGACGCGCCACAGGGACGACGCGGGGTGAGAGTGGAGAGAGGGAGAGGGGGGATTTTGCACCCCCCCCGACGGAGTGCGGTGAGAAACAGGCCCTGTTTGCGTTAGCAAACGGGTAGGGGGCGGCTGGCGACAGGAGGGAGAGAGAAGGGAGTGACCCAAGGTCGAGGAGAGTACCCTAGGAGTGGCACAGGTTACTCGAGTCGCGGCCACTTATTTCTCGAGGATCGCTCACGGCGCGAGCTGGTAAGGGCCGTTCCCCTTTGTTGACGAGAGTTCCTCCCCCCCCCCCGGCTTTTTCCCGGAGAGTCGGCCGGCGTCGACCGGACCGCCTCAATGGGTTTTCCCTCATTCTAACTTGTGGGGAGTTAGAATGGGAGCCGGGGGCCTGCGAGGGGGGAGATGTGGAGGGGTGCATAGGTGTATGTATCTGTGGCATCAGCACGCGTCAAGGTGTACGGGCAGGTGCACTGAGGGTTGTCGTGTTAGTACCGGGCTAGTGAGAGTAGTGGTACTAATGCTCAGTTAGATTATTATGCCATACACACCCACCCGCCCAAGGGGCGGTAGATAGAGAGAGAGGAAGGGGGCCACAAGCCACAAGGAGAGAGGGGAGTCAAGCATCTTGCACCTGTAAGGTCACGTTCCGCGTCGAATATGGATATGGAATATGGAACAGGTTCAAGTTGAAGTTGAGCCATCAACAATGTCCATATATTATACATTATACTAGTACATATAGTTGTCAGAGCAAGGCTCATCTCACTCTTGGAGATTGCCTGCGAGGGCGCGCCGGCAGCTAGCGCGGAATGCGGTTCTTGCGGGGAGCTCATGGAGCTTTCCTCGGGGTTGACTACGGGCATGGTGATCGACGCACGACGCATGACGCACGGAGGGCGCGGAAGTGCGGAAGGAGGCTTGTGGGAGGTGGTGGCACGCGACTGGGGGTGGCTCAGGCGCGTGCTTGACTTGTATTGACTCGTTGACTCGAAGTATAGACTCGGGAACTCGGGGGGACTCGCTTGGGAACACGGTGGGCCTCGTCGAAGTTGCTACAAAAAGCTCGAGGACACCGAGCCACACGAAACTAACCCAAACGGGGCGAAAACTAACCACACCTGGACGGACGGCCAGGCGTCGGCACCAGGGCAACTCAGCAACGCGCAGACATGCGACAGAGGGGAGGCCGACACAACGAGGGCAGATCTCGTTGGGGAGATATGACCGATAGATGAGAGAAGACAACAGACGGTCACGGAACATTTGATGACATCAAGAGAAGGTAAGTAAGAGGGCCGGAGGCGACGGACGGCACGCCGAGGGAAAGAACCTGCCGCGGGGGGGGCGAGGGACCGAGGGCACGGCGGGGCAGCGTGGGAGGGCGCGAGGCCAATCTCGGAGCGAGATCGCGTCCTTTCCCTGCGGAGCGCGGAGAGACCCCCCACGAGATATCTTGGGACCGGAGAATGTTTTGGACGAATCTTCCTGCCGTCGGCCGAGGAGAGGCGGACGGAGAGAGAGAGAGAGAGAGAGAGTCTCGCAGAGCGACTGCAGAACGAGAAGTCGAAGTCATGCCGGTTTATTACCTTAAACGAACCAACAATTATAGTAACAGCAAAAACAAAATTCGAATCGCAAATTTCAGACCAAAATCTGCAAACCTGGACTTGAGACCATGGGGAATCCGAATCTGTGTGTCTTGTGCGTCAGTGGCAACAGGGGAACGGTTCAATTGTAATTGTGAGCGCGTACCTTACACGAATATTCATGCCTACAGCCTTCAGATGGGCAGGAATACAACACCCCCCGACTTAAAATCGAGACGTCTCCCGATGTCGAGCCAAGAGAGTTCATTTAACCATACGAGACGAGAGACCTAGAAGAGGAGGACTAACCCATGGATCCAAAGCGAGCACAAAATCGGCAGCTTAGCGCGGCGGCCCCCGATTTCGTACGTCACGTCCTACCACGTTCTCCCTTTTACAGGAGTTTTGCTCGGGCAGTTGCGCTGGGTCAGGCGCTGACGCGACGCTAATCATCCACTTCCGGTCGACTTAGCGCTACGAACGTGAACGAGAACGGGTACGACTTGAAGGCAGATCAGGAGGAATACGATTTGACTCTTGAATTCGACGTGGAACTTGATTAGACTGGGGACTTGAACTTGGACTTGAAGAGGAGTCTACAGCGGAGTGAGCTTGGGGTTGAACCGGACGGCGGTCGAAAGTGGTGTCGTACTGTCGTACGACTCAACTAGATCAGCACAACGCCGAAGCAACTCAATTCGAGACTCCCAAGTAGCTTCAGAACGAGGATAGCCGCGCCACTTGACGAGATACTTGAGTGCAACTCCATCGCCCTTGCTTGCGATCGAGTAACTCTTCGACCAAGTACTCATCTTCAGCGAGCGGAGACGAATCGGTGACGGTGAGGTACGGACGGAGATTGGAAATGTGAACTTCATTCATCCTTGACTTGACGATTTTCGAGATCGCGTAGACGGTAGCGAGTGGCCGAGATTGCTTCTTCTACTCGGTAGGGACCGGAGTAGAGATATTGAAGTTTGTTGGCGTGGCCAGGGATTCGACGACAAACTCTGTCTCCTGGTTTGAACGTGACACCGAGTTTAGACTTTTGAGAGGCGGAGCGCATCGATTCACGTTGGGCTTCTTGAGTACTTTCGAGGGCGGAACGCCACGACTCGAGAAGCTTCTTATTGAGCTCGGCGGCGTAGGTGACAGCATCGCATGGAGGTCGAGATGGAAGCAACTCGAGAACAGGAGCAGGGTGAGCAAGTTGAGCTGGAAGACGAAGCTCCCGACCAAACAAGATAGCCGCGGGTGACTTGGGTACGACGCGACCGGCGGTCGCTCGCATAGACATGAGAAGAAACGGGAGGTGGTCGACCCAATGGGCGCCGCCTTCATTGGAGACTCGGGTCATCGTGAGGAGAGTTTGTTGAGCTCTTTCCACTAGCCCTACGCCTTCGTGGCGATAGGCTTCAGTAGTGCTCAAGTCCGTGCCGGTCGCTTTGAGGACTAGGTCCACTAACCGAGAGCAAAGATTCGAGCCGGCGTCGGTTCGAAGTTGGCGAGGGACTCCATGGTTCCTCCCCCATGGCAGGGGAGGAGTGGAGAGTGGAGAGAGGGGGGGGCTCGTGCCCCCCCATGGGCGAACTAAGTATAAACTTAGTTCCGCACACGTGCATGAGCAGCAGGCAAAGCAAGGAGGGGGCAGTGGGCAGTGGGTTCACCTGGCATGAGCGCGGGCGAGCTCGTCCGATCTCTCTCCTCTCTGCTCTTCTTCTTCTTCTTCTTCTTCTTCTGCTCTTTCTCTACTGGGGAAGGGGGAGAGGGTTGACGGGGGTTAAGGGGAACTGGCGACCTTATGTATGCCCATGGGATAGCTGGGGGCTAGTCAGTGGCGAGTACAGTATTGTACATGATGAGGTGTAGCACGAGTCCAGCGGTCCAGAGACGGCGATGGTTCGAGACACAATACACAATGAATCGGTGAGACCCAATTAAACCGTCACGGACGGCTGGGGCTTCAGAGCTCTAAGTCAACCGAAGTACAATCACTGAATAGAAGATCTAGAGTAGAGGACTTTGTGCTTGGGCAGGGGGCGGGCCGGCGGCGGGGCGGGAAGTGGGGCGGGGGGGGGGGGGGGCAACCTTCCAATAAATAATAACCGGCTGTCCCCCCCCCCCGCCCCCGCCCCCCCTCGCCGCGCATCCAGGATTCCCTCCACGAAACATGAACCCCTTCTCTCTGTTTGGGCCTCCCAAGTACTCTCTATTCATAGCGGTCCCAACGACCGAAAAAAGATCTCCTCTCTTCAACTTCTCAACTTCATCTCCTTCCTGCTCGAGCGAGCAGCCGCCTACTCCACCAGCTCTATCGTACTCCTACTCTTGTTCTTCTCTTTCTCTCTCTTCTCCACATCCCTCCCTCCCTCTCTCTGCCTCCCTCTCTCATCTCCCCTTCTTCCGCTCTCCCTCCTCCTCTCTCCCTCTCTCTCCTCCCTCTCTCTCCCTCCCTCCCTCTCTCTTCTTCTTCCCCCCCCCCATTTACTTCCCCGAAAAGGGGAGAGAGGCCCCCCTGTCCCCCGTCCCTGTCGGCCCAATCTCTCTCTCTCTCTCTCTCTCTCTCTCTCTCTCTCTCTCTCTCTCTCTCTCCCCCCCCCCCCCCCCCCCCCCCCCCCACACACACACACACCACCCACCCATCCACCCACCCACCCACCCACCCACCCACCCCACCCCACCCCACCCCCACACTCCCACACCCCTCCCCCTCCTTCCGGCGGCGCTCAAGCTATGTGGCCACCCAGCTGGGCCATGACAACGTCCGGCCGCGGCCCCGCCATCTCCGTCTCCTCCTCGCTCGCTGCAAACCGCCACGGCATCGGACAGTCGGTCCGCTCGCACACCCCGCTTCCCCTCAGAGGCACCACCTTCGTCGAGCTGACGTTCGAGCGGCACGGTAGGGCGGCGGGAGAACCACTCGGAGGCTTCTACATGTGCGGACTCCTCATGACAGATGCTGCGACTCGGAGGGCAAAAGCCTTCGGAGAGGTGAGACGCCGATCGCCGTGTTGGACACGCTGCGGTGGCTTTGCGATGGGCTCTCCTCCTCCCTTTCTCCTCCGCGCCCCCTGTCGCCACTCGTCCGCAACTTTGCCCCGTGCGCGAGCCCACTCCTCCCCTCTCGCACCGCGCACGCTCTCAGGTCAACGGCCTCGCGTGCATGCGTGATGCTTTCTTTGGCGTCGACGACTGCGGCGCGGCTGACAACAACTACACGGGCGTGCGCAATGGGCGCGGGGGCGTACAGGGCGCGCCCGCCTCGGCGCGTGTAGCCAATGGCGGATGCATCTTCCTGTGCGGTGACCGTGTTGGGCTGTACTGCGACATGGACCAGCGCGTGCTCGCCTTTTATCGGAATGGCGTGCACATCCCCGGACTGCTCTTCAGACACCTCCCAGGGGGCGAGTACTACGTCGCGGCAACGCTGGTGCGCCTACGCTCCTTTGAGTGTGAGCGCGTGGCGTTCGCCCGCGTGCACGGCCATCATGGCAACCGGCTCCAGGGCGGGCGCCGCCCTCGCCGCCCTTTTCCCACGCCCTTCGCGGTCCGAGCCGTCGTGTGCCCCGTTGCGCAGGTGCACCCCGGCGCGTCAGTGCGCATGGCGACTGCGAGCCCACCTCCATTGCCCAACATCGAGACAGCGAGGAGCATTGAGTCGCCGCACTTTTTTGCCGCGCGTGGCTCCACGCCGGCAGCTTCCCACGGCGTGACAGCCTCTCCGTCGGGAGGGTCCGTCTCGAGCTCACGCGCCAACTCGCATCCGGGCTCCTCCCTTGGCTCGCCCCGGATCGAAGGTGTCTTGGAGCACCCGCAGCATCAGCCACCGCACCTTGAGCAACAACTGCCCTTGCCGCAGGCGCTGCAGCCGCGGCCGCAGGCAACCCGCGCGCCCGCGGCTGCTCCTGCCTCCAAGCTCCCACTCGTCCAACTTCCAGCGCTTCCAGCGGTGTCGGGGCATGCCCGGCCATCCTTAGACCGGGCACTTGCGAAGCGTCAAAAGTCGGCGGCAGAGGTTGAGATGGACCTCTTCTTGGAGCAGGCCCGGCGTGAGCGGCGTGCGCGCATGGCGCTCGCGTCCCTGGGCGTCGAGCCGACACCATCGGCCATCGCGGCATCCGTGGAGAGGGAAAAGCTGCAGGAGGCAGCTTGCGTGGCGTATTTGCTTGCAAGCCTGCACGAGGAACGGGTGCGCGTGGGATCGAGCAGTCCGGTAGGGCCAACTACTCGCGGTGGCTCCGCGCAGTCGCATCCGTCTGCGACAGCCGGCAGCGAGCTCACGCCGTCCCCCTCGCCGCGGCTCAAGGCGATTACCTTGCCTCTCATCAAGTGGACTCTACGTAGTGAGATCCCGGGCCATCGACACGACCCGTTCGTCGCGATTGCGGATGTGCGAGCCCCTGACGGCACGCCGTGGGAAGTGAACACCGCCGGTGAGTCGTGGCCCACCCTGACAACCACACGCCTGCCGCAGCGCTGCCTCCTCGGGAGGCGGCCCTGCTCGCCCTCACGCCAATTCACAGCCTAGCCTCTGCCATTGCCATTTGCAGACGACTTGAACGGCCTCACACGCGCCCACGGCCACTGCGACATTCAGCGCATCCTAGCTGCGGCGGAGATGGGCCTCGGGACCGACGTCAAGGCGCCACCGCCGCTTTCCGGGCTCTACCTTACTACCAACGAGCATCCTGTCACCGGCTATGGCAGGCGAAACTTTGACTTCTTCACTTCGGTAGTCCTGTCACGCCCTGAGAGTGCGTCACACTATAGTGAGGTGAGAGAGCACTAGGGCGATGGCGAGTCACTGTGTGCGGGTGCAGCGCCGACCATGGATGGGAGAGGTTGCAGCATGCTGTATGGCTGACTGAAAAGCACTCCTCGCCTTGGATGGCTCAGGTCGTACTAGCCCGCGTGGCAACCTCGGCGGCAGAAGCGGCCACACACGATCCGGCACGAGTCATCGCACGCTGGACACCCTCCACTGGGGTAGTAGCCAACCCCCAAGCTGCACGTCCGCCCACAGCGACTGCTCTTGCCACCACCACCAAGAACATGTCTACCGCCGCTCCAATCGCTGCTGACCTCACCAACAACTCGACACCCGCGTGCTTGCCGCTGCCCGAAGGCGCCGTCGTCCCCAACGGCGCATGCCTCGGCTCGGGCCAAAGCCAAGAAAGCGACGCAAAAGCACAGCCCGGCAGCGATTCACGACTTGACGACGGCGGCGACGCTGCCCTGCACGTAGCCACTCCTTGCTCAGGCACTGTGACGGCACGTTGCACATGAACGGCCAGGGCGCGCCCGAGGTGAACACTGCGGTAGCTGTTGGCGTGCCCCTGGCAAGGGTAGCTCTATCTTGTTACGAGTCTCTGTCTTGGTTCGAGTAGAGGTGCGGGCATGCTCACTCAGCCAAGCTCTCTCATCGAGCTTCGAGTTGTCCATAGACTACTTTCGTTATACTTTCGCGGCGATGCTCTTGTACGGCTCCGTCGGAAAGCGCGACACTCGTCGCTCGAGATTTGTACTTTTGCTTTTAGCCACTACTCTCGTCGCTTTGCATCTCATGTTCTAGAACAACCAGGTTTATTTGGCCACGATGGCATCTGAGCCACGGCCACGTACTCGTCCGTACAAGTCCTCTCGACGCCTTCTTTGTTTTCCCTATATGCCGACGTGGCCACGGCGAGCCATAATCACCGGCGTTGCTTTGTGGTCAAGTGGTCGACAACTTTGGCAACAACCTTTCGTCGGTGGACTCCGGGTAATCCCCGTGTATTCTTCTTTTTTGCCGTGATTGCTCACGGCAGCATGTACTTCTTCCGGCACCATACAACCCGGCCGAATTAGTTTAAATTTAGCCTCGAAATGTTGTAGTAAGTGCAATTATTTCGCCTTACAGTAATGGCTCTTGATCGTGTGATCGTGAGATAGCGATAGGCTATCTAGGCGCTCAGGCGGCAGAAATAAAACAAATATTGAAAACAAATACTACTTGCAAATACCACTACTGTCACTAGCCTGCTGATATGCACGCCGACACAAATCACTCCACGCAGCATGCTAGCACGCAGCACGCCTAGCTTTGTCTTTATGTTTTCTGGGTGGCAAAAAAAACTTTTAATTTTCTCGCCTCGCGCGCGGGCCTTTGGGATTCATTTCAGTAGCCACTCCTATTCCCCTCTGTTACGGATGCCCCTCCGTCCTCTCCTATGTTTACTTTCTCAGTCCTGTGAGATCTCCTCTCTTCTCTCTCTTCACGTGAGGAGAGGCGACGGGCCTCCTCTCTTCTTTCCTTTTTCTTTCCTCTTTTTCCTTCCCGCTCACCCCCCTTTCTTCGCGTATCCCGTTACGTTAGTTATCTACGTGTTACCGTGAATGTGCGTGTGATAGTGGTGTGAGAGAATTGTAAGAGGAATTTTATCCGGTTCTGTTCCGAAGAGATTGCGAGCGATGCCGTCGCTCTCTCTTCTCTCAGCCGCCCTGGTCACCATGATGGTGCCAGGGCGATATGGAGCTGCTGCACGGGATGGGATGGGCCCCTCCAGGCCCATCCCAGTGAATCGCGCCCGCTCGTCGTGTCTGCGCGCGCTCGTTGAGCCACTGCAGCCGAAAACCCTCCCCTCCTCGCTCAGCCGCATGGCTGCAGCTAGGGCCCGGCCAAAATATGTAATTATTTAGGAACATATTTGGGCCAGTTTTTGTGAGCGAGCTATTTTTACATATTTCTGCATATTTGGGCGAGCCATAGCCCCCCCCCCCCATCGAGTGTGACTCGGACTCAGCAGCGGCTAAACAAAAAGACAAATTACAAGCTGCAATAACGAAAGTATTCGCCACGGGGGTCGCAATCGTGATCGGAGGCATCGTGCTCGTAGTGTGTGTAATCCTTCTCGTGTGGAAACTCCTGTCCAAGCGACCCACCGAAGATAATCCAAAGTGAGACGTCCAACTATTACATTTGGGGCGATGGGTGTGAAAGGACTCGGAGTTGGAGCTGGAGTGGGAGTCGCACTGGCCCTGCTTTTCTTCTATCTAACGTGGAAAGTAAAGCTGTGGCGCTTTTCCAAAACAGCTAGACAAGATACGCGCTGCTTCTGGGACACGTAGGTGCGGCTGCGCATCGAGCCACGGTGAGGGGACATGGGAAGGTTTGCCATTGCGTGCTGGCGACCAGGAACAATGCACGTCGGCACGAGCGGGGGAAGGCTAGCCGAAAGGTAGAGCCCCGTAGCTTTGGTGTGACCCGTTCCATGTTGCCATGGATGGACGTATTGGGTGGCTTCTAGACCTCCGAGTAGCGACTTAGCGTAGTGGTGCATCTTCGGGTTTTCCACCGCCAGGAACGGAGCCTTGGCGTTCAAGCGACGGCGAAATTGCGCGACGGCCGAAATCGTATCAGACATACGCTGCGGGTTGGAGTGGATCCACCTCAAGCCAGCGTTCGAGAGATAGGTGCACGGCGGGTGCGCGATTATCAAGTCCCACCCAAGGTCTTGGACGAGATCGGCATCTCCGTCGAAGTGCGGAACGTAGTCAACGTCGGACGGAAACAGATCGCACCCCAGAAGCAGATAAAGAACCGCAGGGGAGATAGCAAATTAAACCTATCTGCGAGGCGCCTGGGAGGAAGAAAGGTGGGGAAACTTCCCTTCTCTTTCGAGAGAAAGAGAGAGGGCGCTCCACAACCCCCGATCCCATGCATCCAAGTGAAGCTTTTGACCGAGAACGAGAACGAGAGAATTATAACGATAACGATAAATACCGAATGACGAAGAGAAGCCTAACGAGCGTCGATTCGCGAATGCGACAGTGTGGAGAGGGGGGGCGAGGGGGGGGGGGGAACCCACCATTTTCCTCGGCAACTTTTCGTGGCGGCAGGTAAGCCCCCTAGGAGTTTTTTCTTGGGCTTGGGAGAACGGTCAAAATAATGCATGCAGCCCCCCCCAAACATGTTAGTGGTCATAAATCATTGTTTGACTGCCCTAGATACGAAGCGATAGTCGGCTGATTGAAGCAGACTACTCTCCAGGGTTGCATGGGGTCGTTAACACGAAACACGATCTTTCGGGTTGGCACGCGTGCTAGCTGACCATACTCGCCCCGGCACCGGTGCTTGTGTTGCAGCTCGGCACCTCGATGTTCGCATTCGCAAGGACGTGCCTCCCCCTAACGAGTCTGCCTTTTGCGGCGTATCTCATCCGGCGCATCAACATAAACTGTGTACCCATCTGATTGACAAGCAAGAGGAACGTTGAACAATGAGTGGCATGGTGCATATCATGGGCGGATTGAGGGCGGATTCAAGGCGGTGTCCAAGGCAAACCACAGCACGAGCGGCACGTAGCATGGGTAGGCGGCACGGGGGCGACCACAGCTGCTGCTCTAGCATGGCTAGACCTATGAATCGCTCACTTGGTAGGCCCAGTGCAACGTGAGCAGCCCAATGATCACGGTGAGGACATACGGCCAAATACGCAAGCCCATCGAGAGGATGGCGTCAGCGGTCCAGCCGTTCTCGAGGTCGATTGGCGGCTGGCTAGGTGGGGGTCCGGGCGGACCGACGTACGAGAAGGCGAGGGATGTCTCGCCGTAGCGGCCATTCGATCGGCTCACTCGCACAGAGCACGCCGTGGTGCCGGTGCGCTCCGCACCCGTCTCGGCATTCAAAAACGGCGAGGTGGTCGCCAAGAGAATTTGAATGCCGCTCGCATTAGAGGTATGCACGTTCGTCGCAGCCACGCCACACACTGAAACCGTGGGAAGTGTCGTGTCATTGGCTCCAAGCGATGATCCCGTGATGGTGAAAGCGGTTCCTCCAGCAGCCGGGCCAGCCGGTGGCGAGATGGACTCAATGAGCGGCCAGCCAAGATCAGCTGCCTCGGAGCAGGCAATTGAGGCAGGAGGGCAGGTGAGGTAACCGGTCCAGCCAGTGACACGGATGATCCCTGTTGGAAAAAGCGACAAGGGAAGCGTTGGAAAAAGCGACAAGGGAAGCGTGATATAGAGCATCCTCATCGGTTCCGGTGCGCGATGCTGTCTACGTGCGATCTAAATACGAGGCGTTCTCGGGACCATCCTCCTAGTGGATGCCCACAGAGGCATGTTGGACGCGTGGAACGTGGCGATGGAAGCGCGAAATGAAAAGTGCGCGAGGACGACGGCTCTTCTAGATACACCTTGGGGGTGGGGGGGTGGGAGAAGGGGCTCGAGCCTCGCACCTGGCTGAGGTTGCGAGTTGCAGTCGTACCAAGTCTCCCCGACGCGCATCTGTAGTCTAGTCCCTGATAAGCAGCGTTCCTCGTAGCATCCGTATGCTGGCTGCACCTGGAGCGCAACAAGGACCGGACGACGGAGCTTAGATGTGCAGATTCCCGGATGCCTATAGCACGAACATCGTCGGGACATACCGCGTAGTCAGCAAATGGCCCAATGCGGATCGCGCTCACCTCTTGCCTAGCTGAATTGTACAACGACGACAGCGAGCAACGGCAGTTCTCGCATCTACTCTCACCGCGATTTGTCGCCTTCCCGTTGGCGAAGGCCTCTGATGCGTCATCATAATACCTGAAGCAGAAGTGGAAGAGTTCCACGCCATGGGATCAATTCTCTTGGACGAATGGATGGCGTCGCACGGGACGCATGCGCGGTAGTTGCCAGCTTGAGCGTCGGCAGTGTCATACCTGCATTGGTAGTTGGAGTAGCTGGACCATATAGGACAAAAATCCTCTGCTGCGTTGCCACCCACATTGGGCATCCCTGCAAAGTATTGGAATTGAGGCGGCAGCGAGGAGCTGTACGTCGAATAAGAGCAATAGCCAACCGAGACGCGGCCCACAGTGCAGCCGCCAGTTGCTGGGGCGGACGCATCGCAAAAGTAGCCTTCCACGTCCCATGCATCGCCCGCACAAGAGCCAGTCACGAAGGAGCAGCCGCGCCCTGCCCCCCACAGAAGGGGTACGCGTTGCGGGAAGACCGGAGCGTCAGCTCGCTTTGTTGGCAACACATAGCCGCCATCCTCTCCCGCGCTTCGCAGCCTTGCAGTACACCATTGCGCACGGACGTAGCATTCGGGGCCGGCCACGTCGTAGTTGGGCTCGAACCAGCCCGAGTCCTCGAACAATGCCAGAGTGATGTTCGAGATGGGCGCAAGGTCGGACGACAGGGTGCCGCTCATGATCTCGTTGCCCATAGTGCGCTTTTCCCAATGCGACGCGGCGGTACCATCGCCGCCGGAATTCTCCAGCGGCATGTACTGGATGCAGCCGGCGGTCAACCCGTCTCCGTCTCCCCCACAAACGCAATCGTAATGCGATCGTGCACGCGCGAGGACGGCGGGTGTGCGCACGCCCACCTCCGTGTAAGTGACTCCGTTCAACGTGCGGTCGAAATTTGCCACCGGAGCGGCATCTTCTTCCGATGCAGGGCCGTCGGGAGAACTAGAGCACGCACGGAGCGCCAGAGACCCGCGCCGGTGGCGATTGAAAGTGGGGTCTGCTGGGCAGGGCCACTGCTCGATCCTGCTGAGCGAGAATCCGAGCACATGCATCACCTCATGGATGACCAGCTTGAGCACCCGGTCGACTGGCTTGGGGTTCTCCCACGATGCCGCGGAGGGCTCGGTCACGACGGAGGGCACCACGTTGATGTGCCCCAGAATCGGCCTTCGCGGTGTGTAGGGCGTGCCTGCGGGGCTGTCGGTGCGCGGGGTGCCTTGGTCCTCCTGGCACGCCCCAGCGTATGCGAGTGCAGACGAGGCCGGCGCAACGGGCCGCGACGTGACCAGGATGACCACGTCCGCTCCAGAGACCCCCGGTGAGCCGAGCCTTTCAGGGATGGGCACAGGGCCCCCAAAGCCGCACGTGCGGCGCGTATCGACCGTGAGCGGGTCGGGGCGCGGTATGTAGTCGCGCAGCTTGAAAGCTGCCTTGAACCAGTCGACGACCGCAGGCAGCACGGTGCCGGTGAGGCGCTCTGCAGCTGCTGGCGAGAGCACATCTTTGGCCTGACACGTGTACCTGCAGTCATCCTGCGACTGCGGCGTGCACGCTGGGCCCCCGCTCTCTCCCACGTCGATGACCTGCCCCACCCGCGTGCACTGCTGCCCGTCGGCGCCCAGCGGCTCTACCTCGAAGAGGATACGGAGTCCAGAGTCTTCTGAGAGCGCACGGCGAGAGGCGGATTGGGAGAGGCCGCCGCGCTGCGGGACGAGTGTGGGTACGCGCGGGCGCAGCCGGTCGTGGATGCAGACGTGCTCGAACGGCGGCCGAGTCTCCTCGTGCCCGGCGACGCCCAGCGCCAGCGCAAGGGCGGCCTGCAGCCGCAGCGGCCCCATCCCGCGGGCGCGCCGCCGCTCTCTTTCAGCGGAGGAGAAAACAAAACCCAATAAACCCCTAAAAAGGTTCAGTGATCAAAGTTGTAAGTTGTAAGTTGAGATCTATTGTAGACGTGTCAGCTGTGCTAAGTGCTAATGTCGGTGTGGCAACGTCGCCGATTCCGATTACCCCCACGCTTGGCATACGCCAAAGTCTTGATCTTGAGCACCCTAAATATCAAAATTTGCGTGCCTGACGCTTGGCATACGCCAAAGTCTTGATCTTGAGCACCCTAAATTTTGATGTCAAAATTTGTTGCCAAGGCACGCAAATTTTGGGCAAACCTTTATTTTTTGTTTTTTTATGCGTGCGTGTAACCCCTCTTTACATTAGCTCACTCTACACCAACACCCCCGCACATCCCCATTCCCCACCCTCTCCATCACCATCACCCCCGAACCCGAACCCGAACCCGAACGACCCCCGAGAACCCCGACCCCGACGGCCCAACGTCGCTTTCCCGACCCGTCGATCTCCTCGCACCTCGCACCCTCGACGCTCAACTATCGTTATAAACGATAGGGTCATGAAGCGTGCCTCCTCGCTCCCACCCACTCTCCCCGCCCACCCCACCTCGCCGACTGACCAGCACGACATATGACAGACGCTGCGCAGACGCAGCGCTCTCCAGCTAGGGCCATGCCGGCCCAGGTGCAGAACGGGAACGGAAGAAGTCCCGCGCCTTGAGGTCTTGGAAGAGAGCTGCGTCCCCGTCGAAGTGCGGAATATGAATGTAGTCGACTTCGGACGTAAACAGGTCACATGTCGCCACATCAGCGCCGGCGAGAAGAAACATCGACGAGACCACTCCACTCGTCTCTCCAATGACCAAGACACGAGGAGATGAGATGCCCTCGGTCTGCATCGCCTCGCTCGACATCACGCCTCATGTCACCGAGCGCGACGCAAATTTCATCGAAATGGAAATGGCGTTTCTGGTTTCCGGGCAGACCTTTTTTTTGGTTGCATGCGTTACTGTGTTTCGTGTTTCATCTGTTTTGGGGTGTCCGGCTCTTGTCTCCGTCGATGCACGTCTGTTGAGAGCGTTCCTTTGACGGTGCTCTCGTGTGTCTTTCGTCTCGGTTGTTGTCGAGCTACTTGCCTTTCCCGGGGATTTCTATTTCTATTTCTATCGAGTGGGCCACTCCCAGTTTGAGTTTAGTGACTGTCCAGTCCCAAGTAGCTCTGCGCTCGGAACTAGTTCGTCGTCTTGGTCTTGGTCTAGAGTATGAACGGGTCTTATCTCGTTTATGTCTATCCTCTTTTTAGGCTGTCTTCCCATGCCTGCTTGGGCCGTTCTGGCAGCGTCTGTCTTGTTGGCGAATACGCGAATACGAGTGTCGAGTGTGGGGGGCCCGAAGGAGAGGAGAGGGAGAGGCGCGCCGGCGCGCTCCATCGCAACCAACTATAAAGTATAAAGTAAGTTAGTTGAAGGGGAACATCATAAAGCTAGCGCGCTCACGAGACAACGACGGTGACAATGCTCCGTTCCGCTCTCCCCTTCACTGGGAGTAGATCTGACACTTATATAACAACATACGCTCAGGGCTCAGGGTCAAACAGAGAGCCCTATTCAATACCAATCAATACCTAATACCTTAGCTTGTGCGAATCTATTTTTCTCTCCACGTCAATGTGGTCTGCGCAGTACTGCGCGGGGGTGGGGAATGCACGCCGACCTGTCGCTCCACCTGCAGCGACTGCTCTCGGTCGCGCTCGCGTCATGGGCGGCGCCCCAGAGCGCCGACGCGCGCGCGTCGTCTCTGGTCGCCCAGCTTGACCAGCTCGCCCTCACCCAGCCCCACCCAAACGGCTGGGCGAGGCAGAGCGGCGAGAGAGCGGGACAGGCGCTCCGCATGAACGGCACTCTCGCCGACGCGGTCCTCCACGGCAAGATGGACATGCAGGAGCTGCTCCGCGCGGACAGCGAGTATCGCGACGGCTCAAAACGCATCTATGATGTCATCACGCGCAGACACAAGCAGCTGAGGACGGCGGAGGCCGCGGGCGCGCCCGAGGGAGTGTGGGCAGACGAGCAGGCGCTCCGCGAGTACGCAGCAGCTGCCACGGACATCGGGACGCGCAAGTGGGTGAGGCAAGGGATCGACTGGTGCGCGGATGTTGCGACACGCCACGTGCTCCACGGTGGAGCAATGAAGCTGGGGCGCCGGCAGGCAAACGACGCCTCGCGAGTGCTGCGAGGCACCCCCCACTCGGAGCAAGAGACTGACGAGCTGATGGCCGCCTTCCGCAAGGATGCAGCTAGCAGAGACGGACGAGTGAAGCTGCTTGATGTTGGATCGTGCGGTTCTCTTTTTGCAACATTTGAGGTGAGCCAATCCTCCACACCAAGAAGGAACGGGAGGCGAATTTACCTGGCTCGCGCGCTGGATCGCCATGCTGAAAAGTTCTTTGGGAGCGAGCTTGATTTGATGCATCAGATGAGCTGCGTGCATCGCTGTGTGGTGCCGACCGCCGCTTGGCACATTGTGCGCTGTACGTTGCATGCGCGTCGCAACATCTCGGGATTAATCGCGAATTGCTTGCGCTGTAGGACGTGGACGCCACCGAATTGGATCTGCATCCTCAGGAGGGTGCATCGACGGTGCATCTGTGCAACTTCCTCGAGCTATCCATCACAGAGAGCGGATCGAGCCCGCTGATCGAGCCGCACGAGACCTTCCCAGCGGGGCGCCTTTTGTCACTCCCTGCAGCTTCTTTTGACGTCATTGTGATGAGCCTGGTAGCCATCTGCCCGTGGGGCGTACTTGTTCCGTGTGATTGCAACATCCACTCCCACCCGAGGTTAGACTGTCACCTACCTACAGCCTAAACATCTCTAATGGTCGCCGCTTTTCCGTGCTTAGGTGCTATCATACGTGCCCGAGCCCGAGCAGAGGACAGCCATGGTCAGGAAGGCACGAGAACTCCTTGCGCCACGGCTAAAAGTGGCCGATGCTTCAACATGCGAGGCATTCGAGCGCCTTGAACAAGAGCGGTCAATCTTCGGCCCTTGGGCGATACCTGGTCTCCTCCTCGTGGTAGAGACGCTCTCTGTCGACCGCAAGGTGAGCTTGAAGCGTTGCCCCACACTTCACAAGCTTCGATTCGCTTTGACTCAGACTAGCGTCTTTTGTTGGTCAATCTGTCTTGCATCGGCCGATTCCCTCGATCGTATTCCCCTCCCCTGCCCATACTTCAGTGCACACGATGGGATGAGCAGGTCTTCTTGCACGAATGGGTCGCAACTATTGAAAGCCTTGGCTTCAAGCAGGTGCGCTGCCGCGCAGCTCCTATGCGCTTTTGGGACTGGAACTCGTCCTTGCGTACACCGGCCGCTCCGTGCACTGCTGCCGTTGGCGCAATCAACGCCGGAGCCGTTCTTCCATGGTTGCAGATCCGTTACAATGCGCTGCCCCGCTCACACGCTCTCGCTTTTGTCGCGACCGAGCATCCTCCGCCGCCACGGCCGCTCCCGGAGTACGCTCCTCACGAAATGCCTGATCCTCACGATCTCCTTCTGCCCGAAACTACTGAAATGGTGGAAGGTCATGGCTCTTCACAGGCCGCCGGTACCGCCCCGCAACCGCGTGAGTTGTCTTCCCGGATGCCAGGCTCGCGTGTGCTCGCTGGGCTTCACATGCGTTCCGAGAGGCCAGGAAGTGTGGTGGACCATTTGCGGATGGCGGCGGCGCGTGGTGTGGGTGATGCAGCACAATTGCGCTCATTGAGCCGTGCTGAATTGGCGGAACTAGCCTTAGGCTCTGGCGGCGAGCCGCCGCCGTCACGTGGTGACGACCGACATTCTACATAGTGCGTGCGCACATTGAAGACGGAGATGTTACCCCGCGATGGGTGCATGGCGGTTAAAGCGCAAGGCAAATTGCCTTGTAATGTTAGCCGGCCAGGTCGTACACCAGCGGTCTTAGTGGTGGTGGTGGCCTACTGCGTCGACGGCCGGCGGCAGCCAAGGCTGTGGATAGCCGATAGGAGTAGGTGTTGCAGTGGGGCTATCAAGTAGGTAGGTAAGGCTAACACAATCGCATGTACAAGGTGCAATTTGCCCGTGCCGTGGCCGTAGGCCATGGGCTCTCTCGGGCTCTTCAAGTGCGCTAGTAGTACTAGCTACTACTAGCCGTTAGTGCTAGCGGCGGACGACCCCACCACGCTCGCATGCACCTGCCC
The DNA here is from genome assembly GCA_018136815.1 of Isochrysis galbana. NCBI lineage: Eukaryota > Haptophyta > Isochrysidales > Isochrysidaceae > Isochrysis > Isochrysis galbana. The sequence continues at coordinate 4,488,147 of CM030933.1, read as the reverse complement.
TCGGTCTCGCGCTTGTAAGCCCTTCCTTGGCATACGCGATGCTACCGCAATCCGCAATCATTGCTAAAGCTTAATGCCATATGCCATGCACTCTTACTAAAAGATGCTCATTCGTCATTTGCCAGTTGCCAGCACTTAGTTTATACTTGGTTCACCCATCGGCCATCGGGGGGCACGATCCCCCCCCCTCTCCACTCCTACCCTGCCGCGGGGGAAGGAACCACCCAACCTCCTGGCATGCTTTATGGCTTGCCAGAGGTGCCCGCTATCTCCCCTCGCCTTTCTCTTAGTGGCCGAGGGCCTGACGCGCTTAATCAACGCCGATCCCGAGATGAGGGGAATCACGATAGGGCCTAGAGAGCTGAGACTTTCGCAATTCGCGGACGATACGCAAATTCTAGCGAACTCTTTCGAGTCATTAGGAAAGGCGATGCAGATTCTAGACATCTACGGAGCCGCCACCGGGGCTAGAGTGAACAAAAGGAAGAGTATACTAATACGCATGGGATCTCTTACAGGAGCGCGAGTCCCCGTGGCACTAGATTACCTTAAAACACTAGGTGAAGGAGAATACGCAACCATACTAGGAGTACCATTCTGGGAGGGACCCGACAATGATTCCTTTTGGGAGAAGCTTTACGCCAAGCTAAAGAAAAAAGTCGCGGCGTGGAAAGGGATTCAGAGCCTCTCCATTCATGGGAGGACGCTACTCGTAAACTTCATAATATACGGAACGCCAAGATATTGGCTGTCCACGTCCACCCCCCCGGCCTGGTTCATGGAGGCTATAGATTCTGATGTTCAAACCATACTATGGGATAGGTCCCCCCGACTACGGGCGGACGAACTGGGCTCCTCGCCAGAGGGTCGAAGATGGATAACCTTTCCGGCTTACCCGAGAGTGGGGGCTAATGAGAACGCCCGAGAGCTACCGGGGGACCGAGAAAATCCCCCGAGAGCTATCGGGGGATAGCTCCTGGGGGGTGCCGTAAGCGGACCCCCCGATAGCTATCGGGGGAAGAGGAAATCCCCCGATAGCAAACGGGGGGTTCCTCCTCTCTTTGGCTCGCTCTCCTTCTCTCTCTCTTCCCCCCTCCTATCCTCTGTTCTCCTTTCTCCTCTTTTCTCTGTTCTCTTTCTCCCCCGTAAAAATAGTTTTTAAAACTTAGAGCATCTAACAGCTAACAGTTTTAGAAATGACATAAGGTTACTAGGATTAATATTAAAATATAATATATAAGTACAATATGGTAATTAAATTAAAGATTGTTAAAGACGTAATATAAAAATAGTAAAATTAAAAAATCTAACCAAAAATTCAAGTTAAATTAAATATCGGTCATTTTGATTTTGATCTCGTCAAGTAAAATATTAACATTAAGTTTCTCGGTCCCCCGGTAGCTCTCGGGGGGGCTGTTGGCGATCGGGAAAAAATTTCCCCCCGATAGCTATCGGGGGCACGTAATATAAAAATAGTAAAATTAAAAAATCTAACCAAAAATTCAAGTTAAATTAAATATCGGTCATTTTGATTTTGATCTCGTCAAGTAAAATATTAACATTAAGTTTCTCGGTCCCCCGGTAGCTCTCGGGGGGGCTGTTGGCGATCGGGAAAAAATTTCCCCCCGATAGCTATCGGGGGGCGTTGGCTCCTGGGGGGTAACATATGCTTCATTCAGTGTGCTGTGTGTACTACTGGTTGTAGCTCGCTCGTTCTCTGGCGGCTGTCTGTCTCCGTGGCGGCGGCGGGCGCTCTATCTTGGGCTCGCTCTTTTTCCCCCGACCGCCTTTCGATCCTCAAAAAAAGGATCTTCCACCCTCGAATAGAGTAGAGTACTTGAGTTCTTCTAGCTTCTAGGTACGCTGTTCGCTCTCCTCACCCCACCGCTTCTTCTCCAGATCTTCTTGGCAGCCCAACTTCTCGCCGTCCGTCCGTCCTCCCTCTTCTGTTCTTCCCTCTAAAGTATTCTCTTCTCCTCTTATTTTCTTACATCTTTTCGCGTCCCCCTTCTCTTCCCTACATGGCGGACTCGTGGGGGCCTTCGACACCCTCCGGCGCCACGCCGGCGAGCAGCGGCCGGCGGAACTGCCTGACGTGGCTGACGCCCGAGCGCGCCAACTCTTCTCTCGATTACAGGCTGCACGCGCTCGAGTCGCGGCTAGAGGCCGCATGCGAGCAGCTGGAGGCGGCGGCTGAGAGGCAGAGAGCGGCTCTCGACCAGGCACACACTCTGCGCCAGAGACTGGCCGAGCTAGAGCGGCCGGTCGCCTTCGAGCGAGCGCGCAGCTGTCAGGCTGATGACTGTGGCCGCCTCTTCTTTGTCCAGGCGCGCCGCCATCACTGCCGGCGGTGCGGCGCAAGCGTCTGCAGTCAACACTTCTTAAGGCCTCTGTGCAAGGCCTGCAAAACCTCTGCTGAGATCGGGAGCACGAGTATTGTGGGCACCGCTGGATATGGATGTGCCGGCAAGTGCAGGTGGCCTGGCGAATGTGGATTTGCACACCCAATGGGAAGGACCATGCTTGTCGATGATAGTAGCACGGACTCGACTCGTGTGGCTTCGAGAGCCTCCTTGTGCTTGTCGTTGCAACAGTGGAGCCCAGGTGATCTCGCTGGGACATGGGCTTGCACTGCATGTGAAGGTGAGATGGACGAGGTGCTCAGAAATCACGGTTGCGGCACAGTCGGTCGAATGGTCGCTCGCACCATCGACTATGGTGCCGACCCTCGATTGGGAATATTGCACCACATTTCGTATGATGTGAGCACTGGCAAAATCACTCTGAAGGTGGTAGCCGGCCTGGGGCCCTCGTATACCATGTCGATTGTGCCCGACGGCGTCATCAGTGAACACAGGGCGCCGCTGGTTGGGAGATCCAGGATAAGTGCAACCTGGGAGGCTGGGAAGCACGGGCCGTTCACAACGTTCATAGTGGTTGGGTATGCTACACATGGGCACTTACCAATGGTCTCACAGCGCACACTTAGCAATAAGCACACCATCCTTGAGGACATATCGTGTGGGAATCATCGTGCACATCGAGTGTGGAAACGCATGTGAGCAGATTTGCTCACGTGGGCTCTGGCTTTGCTTCTGCTTAGCCATAGCTGCGCTTTGCACGCACATGCGATGGCTGACAACCGGTTGCGAAATTATGGCGACCTTGGGTACTTAGGCTGCGGGTGTGTGCTGCGACGACGCGGTCTCGCACAGGGCGAACTCTGTTCTTGTGGTGCTTCCTTTTGCTCTAATGTTGCTTTCTCTTGCTTTTATTTTTATGTCCTGTCTTTGCTGATAAAAACTCTTGAAGATTCGGGAGGAGGTCGTGACCTTCCGTAGCCACCAATTGCCAATTGAATTATCAATTATTAATAGTCCCCCCCCCCCCCTTCACTCCTCCAAGTCAGCCCCGCGGCCGCCCCCGGCACCACCCTAAGCCTTGCGCGCCGGGCAAGACGGCGGCGCACGCGCTGGCCTCACGTACCATATTCTTTTTTTGTTTGTTTGACCCCCATCCTTTTTTTGTTTCAAACACACGAATCACGAATGCCGGATCCGGACGCTGGCCTTCACATCCTCCCCCTAAGACGAGAAGCGTTCATTTGGTCCCACCCTGCTAGCATGAAGAACGTTCCTTCTCGGTCTTGTCTTTTGATCCATATGCATCTCTCGCCGGCTGTGGGGCGTTTCTGCGTTCTGTTCGTAGGGTTAAAAAAAAACATTCTTGTGAAGATGCCCGCTAAGCTACTAGTGACGCGCTCTCTCCCGCGCTCCCGCTACCGTCGCCATCGCCTATACCTCTACCACTGCACCCCCGCCCGCTCCCCCCCTCGTTCCTTTTTCTTCGGTTTTGGGGGGTCGGCCCATGTACACTACTTTGGGCCTAGCGCTTGGGGGAGGGGAGGGGCAGGCTTCTTGCATTTGTATTCGTCTGTCTCGGGTCTGTCTCAACCCAGTGTGGGGGCCGGGCCTTTCGGCCTTCCCCATCGGGTTCCTCCCAAGGAGGCATATCGCCTATTGTTATCCCCGGTCGCTGGGTCCGTTGTTGTTTTGCTGGTGTATTATGTGTTTTATGTTGAGGCGCTCTAGTACCGCTACGAGTTTACTACTTGGAACTAAATCGTTGTCGTCGTTTGTTTCAAAAATTGGACGGAATTCGTTGACATCTATGCGTTTCTTGGGCTGGCGGCCCATGTCTGCTTTGGCTCTTCTCGAAGCGTCTGTGTTGTTTCCGTAGAGCGCCGCTTTGCACAACGTGGTGTATCTCTCGAGCATCCTTCTAACGACGTGATCGCTGTTAAATTTGACGTTGTCGTAGTGTATTCGATAGAAGTCGGTGAGTATGTATCTCCAAGCCAATAGGTACAGGGTCTCCCTAGCGGGTGACGGTGAAGAGTTCGGTAGTAGGAAGAGTCTTTCTACGGCTTTCTCGGCTTTCGTTTTGGTCCCGGGGCTGTCGGCCGGCGAAACGTCCGTGAGGTAGTGTATCGTGTCGAACACGCTATCTAGCGCTGGGCACGTCCCTATATGGACGGACGATTCATCATCTTGCGCACAGAGGCGGCAGGTGGGGTCCCGTCCCGGGAAACGGTTGTACGTGCCTATTCTACGGTGTGTTATGTGTTTGTAGTGCATGTATAGGTCTCTGGGAGTGATTAGCGGGGACGCGTAGATCCGGGCCAAGTGTTTCCATGTGTCCGAGTCGACCGGTAGTCTTTCGCCCCATCTGGCGGGGCCGTTTTGTTGGCGTGGTTTGGGTTCTAGCCTTTGGAGCGCGGCGGTTATGTGGCTTACTTGTGTTTTGTCGAGTGGTGTCTTTCCGTCTATGGAGTATTCCTCTGGGAGCGGGAAGTCTGTCGGCCTGTTGCCTTTGTATCCTTCTCCCCACCTGGTCGGGGGGTATTTGTCTAGGTCTGCCGGGGCGGTTGTTGGTTTGCCTATTATCGGAGTGCCCAGGTACGACAGTTCGACTTCGTACCACGTGCCGCGTTGTAGGAGGTAGTATTCCCCTCTTTTACTAATCCTTATGTCGAGGGGGGGTTCCTTTTGTGTTTCGTGTTTGTCGTCTAACCTCTCGCTCTCCCCTTTTGGGGGGGCCGGGTTAAAGGTGGCGAGTTTAGTGGTGTCAGCGTAGTCTACTATTTGTTGCCAGGAATCTAAGAATTTTTCTTTATGTATGTACTCACCTCCAAATTTCGCATATGTGTCGTTACTAGGGAAGCAATGTTCGCATTCCGCCCTTGTGAAAGCTGTGCCGGTTCCGTCCGAGTATGCGTTATTCAGGGGGCTCCATTTCTTGGGAGTCCTCCATGTTGAGTGCGACCTGTGCGGTGTTGTGGAAGGGTTGGTTAGTGCTGCAAGGGTGATTGGGATGACTGTGGCGTGCTGCGTTGCAGCGCTGTCGTGTCGTTTTCGTATGCGCGCGTGCGCCCATGAGGGCTGTGTGTTGTATCTTGTTGTTGTCCCCTGGGGCTGTTGAGTGTTGTGCAGTTCCTGTCAAGGGGTGCACCCTCGACCTGCTGGTTCCTTCTCGCTTGGAGAGGGTGGGGGTGAGGCCTGGTGGCCCATTCGTGACAGGCTTGTAGGCCGCGCCGGATGTACGGCCCTTGGGCCTGTGCTCAGTGCATACAGTGATGCTTACAGAGCTCAGGCCCACACTGGGTGTGATGGGTTGTCTTGTCGGGTCAGGGTCTCGTGCTTGCGCACGAGGCCTGAGCCGCGACTTTGTAGGGGCCCAGCCCGAGGGCTTTCCCTATGGGAGGAGTGCTGTCGGCTCCCAGACCCACTTTGGGGCTGGTTGCTGGCGGCTGGCAACTAAGTTTATACTTGGTTGACCCATGGGGGGGCACGAGCCCCCCCCTCTCTCCACTCCTCCCCTGCCATGGGGGAGGAACCACCCATCCTCCTGGCATGCCTGATGGCTTGCCAGGAGGCCACTGCCCTACTGACCCACTCTCTTCCCCACAGGCTCGCCCCATTCGCCCATCCTGGCCCCTCGTGACCAGCCCATTGCTCCAACCCCCCCTCCCCCCTGGTCGACAGGCAGACAGGTGCAGACTGGGGGCCCCAGAGGCTCGGGAGCGCCAGCGAGGGAGAGGCAGGGGAGGCCAGGGCCCAGCCCCAGCCTCCTCTGCCCCCTGAGCTGGCCTCCAGGAGCCTCCAGGGGCCGCCAGAGGGCAGCTGGAGGCCTGCCGCAGGCGCGCCATCGCGCGTGCCGCAGGAGAGGGGAGAGAGAGCGCGGAAAAGGGGGTGGGCGCGAGCGAGAGCTCCGCCCACCGGAAAATCGGTAAGTCTCGCGCCTGTTTACAGGATAAGACGAGACAGAGTGGGCCGCCCACTCGGAGACACAGGAGGAAGGGGGGGAGAGATCACCGGGGGGTGGCGCGGGCCACCGGACCATATCTAAGCCCTCCACCCCAATCCCCCTAGTAGTGTACGGGGGGAGCCGCCTGATGGCGGGGGGAGAAGGGCCGGGGAATGGGGGTGTAGAGAGTATGCTACGTGCTACTTGTAGTGGGTAGTGGTTCCATTCGCCGCGAGTGCGGTAAGAATATTAAAAGGTTTTTTTTTTGGTTGCTGGCGGCTGGAGGGGGTGGCTTGTCTGTGTGGCCATGGTGGCCATGCTGGCCTTGGTGGTGTGGGGCTTGCGGGAGGCGGCACGGGCCGTGGCTCGTGCTCACCTGTTCAGGCTTGGGTGGTCCTCGCGCGCGCTTCTGTGGCGCGGCCGTGGTCGCGGCCCGTTCGGCCGGCGCGGCGGGGGTGGCGGCAGGGGAGGAGGGGAGCGGCGCGCGCTCCATGACCCTATCAGTTTACTGATAGTTGTTTGTTCGTAGGGTTATCCTTTGTGCGATGTCTGAGCGACTGTGAATTTGTCTAGGGGGAGTGGGGGATCTTGCCTTTCTGTATGGAGTATTCGTCGGCTAATGGGAACTCCATAAAGTCGTCGATTGTTTGGTGCGCCCCCCCCCCCCCCCCCCCCGGAGCTCGGGGGGTGTCCGTTCGCATTCTGCGGCGGCATCGGGTCGTTGCTCCTCTAAGTTTGAGTACGTGGGTTGCGTGCTCAACAACGGTGGCCCACGATTTTAAAAATTCTTCCTTTTGAATCTTGCGCCCCTCGTGTGTGAATCCTCGGGTGAGGTGTTCTAGATACGATGCACATTCCGCTTTGGTGTAGGGTACGGTGAAAGCGCCGTCTCTGTAGCTATATTGTGAATCACGTTATTAGTGTGAAGGTGAAGGGATTCCCATAGGCGTGCCCAAGCAAGGGGCGAGTATCTTCGGAGGAGGTATGTGTGGGTGTGGCTAGAGGGGGAGGGAGGACACCCTTGGCGATCCTAACGTGGTTTGTCAACCCCTCCTACCCGCAACACACTATCACATCCCGTGCAGTGTCTCCCATAGTGCTGAGACAATGCTAGGATAGTCGCCGAAATCTAACCATCAAACCGCAGCTCGCTTTTGGATGGAGTCCCTCGCGGGTTTGCACAACTTGATCTGCCGGAGCACCGCCATCACCTGGTCTCCCGCGGACATCGGGGGATAGGCGGCAGCATCCTCACGTTGATCGAAAGGCGGCAGAGGTGCCAATATCTGGTTTGAGGCAACGTGCGCAAAGAGAGTTGACGAGATGCGCCAGCCAGGCCGACCGGCAGCCACAGCGCTGACAGCGCGATCGACAGCCTCTTTTGTCACAATTACCTCGTGCATACCCGCCTGCGATTGAGGAAAGTGTCGCATGGGGTCGGTCAAACATGCCCGTTCGAAAAGCACAAAAGAGCCCTTCTCAGGCACCAACGAGGGAGACTATTGTCCAGCTGCCTCACCTTCACAGCACCTGCAGTCAAATACTCGATTTGCTGTCCCGCCTGGACAAGCAACGCTCCCTTGGGGATCTTTACCGCAACCCTAGAACCGTCACGAAGCCAAGCATATAGTCCAGGATATCGTGAGCTGCCATGGATGGTTAAAAGATTGAGGTCATTGTGCCAACCAGCGAGAGGCTTTCCAACCTACGGGATGCAATGGCGATATCTTTGAGTGCAGATGGTCCTCGCCTATAGGCGAGCAAGAGGAACCAACTGGTACGAGCACCTCCCACCTTGTTATGCTTGGTGAGGTCCGAGGCCGTGGGAGCAAGTAGATGAGGCCCTTGCACCATGAGGCCGGAGATGGCGTCCCGGCGGAGACCCCATCCGATTGCCGCCATCTCAGCGCACGTTGTGACCGCCTGTGACATACAAAGTCGGCCCATGGTGTGAGGGTGGGCCAAATCGTAATATTTCGCTGGCACCTAGGCCGTGCTCTCCTTTCCTCTTCATACAGCCCAAATCACGATGGCAGCTCTTTTTAAAGCCGCGAAACATCTCGTGCTTGGTGATCAAGCTTTGCTGGCCCAACCGAACTGACTGGGCGACATGCACGGTCAGCACCTGCAACATCTTGTGTCCCCATCCATTCATGGTATCTGTCCACTGAGGAAACGCGGCGGGTACGACGGGCGGTGCGTTGAGGTCTTCAAAGATCACGTCGGTCGGGCGCTCGCCAATCCGCCAGAAGAAGCGCCACTTCGGGTCGGCCCCTTCCACCTGGCTCGGCCGATGCTCTTCTGGCATCGCTTCAATCTGCGTCTTGCAGTCAACTGACCAGCTGCAGATCGGCACCTCGACGCCCTCTGGAGTCGTACCCACTTGATAATGCAGCTCGGGACGCTCGTCTACTAGCTTGAGCGAGTCGTCTTGAGCAAAGTAGTCCTCCAGAAGATCGAGGAAGGCCGCGGAGTCCGCCTGCCATCCACGAGCGAGAGTGCGACAATCATGTGTGTGTGTGTGAGTGTGTGTGTGTGTGTGTCTGTGTGTGTGTGTGTGTGTGGTGTTGATGTGGAGCGCCGGCCCACCTGTGAGACTCGCGGGTCATAAAGGATAACGATGCCCGTCTGTTCGAGCGACGCTGCAAGCCGCCGGCACGCGTCGAGCGCGCCCGCAGGCTCGCGCAGGAAGGGCTCGATGTCGACGCATGCCACCTGCTCCATCTAGCGCTGTCAGTAGACGAGCTATACAAGCCACCACGCGTCGGCGTGGAAAGGGCAGGGCAAAGTAAAGGAGGAGGGGGGTGGCGCGGGGCTCGAGAGAGCGCTGGGGGGAGGGCGTGGGTGGTGGGCGACGGAGGGCGAGGTGGCGTCGGCGGCGGGGCGACGGCCGCGCGCCGGGCGGGTCCGGTCGTCCAGTCGGTCGGTCTCTTGACTCCAAGTGTCAAGTGTGAAAACTCTTGAGAACCATGTCACTTGGAGAGGGGAGAAGTTGTAAGAGTTTTCTTTTTGTACTGGTTGAACTCTAGTGCTGAGGGACCGTAGCCTTCGTATGGAGTAGTGGTTGGTGTGTGGCTCGTCCGGTGTATGTGGCTAGGTACGCTAGCCAACAAAATGCTCCACAAGTATCAAGCATACCATTCTCCTTCGAATATACGAAGAAGAGAGGCATTGACTCAGTATTGACTTTACAAGACAGTGGACAGAGGGGGAAAAGAAGAATAGGAGAGTGGGGAACGGGAATGGGGCAGGTGACACTGTATAGACTATATATTGATCCTTCTCCTGCACGATCACATGCGGCCATTTCACCCTGGGTCACCGCTTCCCATCCGAACAGCGCACTTAAGCAGGGTCGAGCCCAGGTAGTACTGCGGTGGGGGACCACGCGGGAAGGCTGGGTGCTGCATGTTTTTTTGTTCTTCTTTCTCTGGGCCGTCTTATTCTTCTCCGCCCTTTTTTCTGTGGGCAGTCGTTTTTTCTCAATGCTGCATTTTTTAATTCTTTCCTCCCCTTCTGTGGGCGGCAGTTTCATTCATCTCCGCCCTGCTTCTTTCTGTGGGCAGTCTTATAGGGATAGGGCGGTCGAACAGGAACAGGGTTTTTAAGTTGTAAGAGTGAAAATTCACCAAGTCACCAAGTCAAGATTGAGGTTTTATCACAGGATCTTCGGGTATGCTACTTGCAAATAGTATACTAGGCAGAATCTAATGCGAAATATGCACATTTTCGACGCTATTTCAAATTTGCACCACGTCGAAATCGGCCGCTTGCGCTTGCGGCCCCCGGTGATGCGACGTCGTCACGCCCCAAGACCAAGACCAAGACGCAAGACGCGCCCAGAGTGCCCAACTTCAACCCGCGACCGGGGGCGCCACGAGCAGGCCGTTCGAGTCACCGCTCACAAAATGGATACCGCTGCAGCGTGGCCGTCACCAGGGTGGGAGGGGCCTCTGCCATAAGGCATGCCCATGGAGGATGTGGCAGGTGGCAGTAGCACATAGCACAGGCTGGACGTTGGTGTGGTGGTGTCTGCAGACTGCATCCCCCCATGGGGGGGGGGCAGCATGTCTGCCTTGTTGGGTGTGGCCGAGGCCACGGGCCGCGGGCTGCGACCGGAGTCGCACACACCTGCTCGGCCTCCGATGGCGGACGCGGTCGCTTCGACTGCAACAGGCCCATAGGGACTGGGTGGCCGCCCTCTGCGGGGGGCCCGAAGGAGAGGAGGGGAGCGCCGGCGCGCTCCCTGGCGACCAAGTATAAACTTAGTTGCCTGGACTCAACAGAAAGGAGGACGTTCTGATTCACGACGAACGATGGAAATTCGGCTCCTAGCAAGTAGCTGTAGCTTGCACGAGCATTGCACGTTTCACTCATGATGCATTACCAATACTCATGGCTTCTTCCCTTCTGGGTCACGCACACACACTCAAACCCGTGTTGCTAGCTGGTTTCACCACTTGCTAAGTTATTTCATACTGGCACCTCTCCGCTTTGTTTCCTTCTCAAACCTGTGCACCTAACCAGCAGTCGCCGACAGCGAGATTGATACATTGGTTTGCATAAATGCAACACCTTCAAACAGATGCATGGCCAGAGAGTCATGAATTAAATGCCTGGACTTTGCGGTACGTGTTGCCAGTGACCTTCTGCATGTAATATTGTGCATTGCTGAAGATCAACATTGCATTAATGGCCGTCTTGATGGGATGCTGTGCGCATGGTGTGTGGGTTGGCCCACTACGCGTGGCGACGAACATGCAATAGGCGGCAAGCAACAACCCTGGTGAGCGCAGCCACACATTGATCCGCGAATTCCACGACTTTTCGGTCTGCGAGGTGAGTACACCGTGCTTTACAAGCACGAGCATCATATAATCCAGGCCTCCTGGTAGCCCGCACATGAAGAATGCGATTAGATTGACGAGTGGTCCTGACTCCTCAAAAGCGAAGCATGCTGCCCCGATGTAGGTCACGAAGACGCAGTGGTGCACCCAGTCATCAAGTGTCAGCTTGAAGCCACCAACCAAATGGTAAAAATGGACCGCACAGATGATGTAAGCAGGCACGTACGTGGGTGCAGGACCCGAGCACGAATTCAGGGGGTCTTCAGCTGCACGAGACACCTCTGGCCAAGAAAAGAGACACACCGCCGCATTTGCAAGGGTGTGCAGTGCCATCCACCTGGCTTTTGTGTTGCGCGCAATGACAACGTCCAGCACGATCAGTGCCACTGCAAAGTCACAGCAGGAACACTTTGTGAGAACATGGCGGGAATGGGGCTCCAAGCGCTGGATCTCAGACAATATCTCCCTTCTTGAGCGGCCTCCGCTTCCATTGTCCAGCTTACCCCCCTTCCCAGATAGGATTGCATTCAGCTGGTAGCGAGTCAACTCGCCCGTGCCCCTGGCAGCCTCCCTCCCTCCCTTGGGGACGGCCACTCTTCAGCCGCCCCTCCCGCCCCACCCATCGCCAGAGCTCCTTGACTTCCCTTGTCACCCGCCAGTCTCCTCCTGCCCTTGCCCTTTCCCTTTCCCTTTCCGAAGGCAGGCAGGGCAGCGTACGAAATGCTGCGACGCAGCCGACCGCATGTCTGTATTGCCCGAAGGTCTCTTTCATCGCGAGGGGCGACAGATAGTCGTGAGTGAGGCCGGTCGCGTTGAGCACAACCGCCATCTCTCCTAGCTGTGCAGATCGAGGCCGGGCGGAAGGGAGCAGGCAGTGGGAGCTCAGCGCGAGAGGGAAGGGACCCCCTCTCCCCCCTCTCTTCCTCTCTCTTCCGTCTCTCTTTTTCTCTCTCTTTCTCTCTGGATCGCGTCGTTTTCACTCAGCTCCTCCCCTCCCCCTCTCTTTTCTCTCTCTCTCTTCGTCTCTCTCTCTCCTCTCTCTCTCTCTCTCTCGTCTCTTGTCTCTTCTTCCCCCCTCTCTCTCTTCCTCCGCACGTGAGGGCGCGCGAGAGGAGACGGACGGGAAGGAATTGACGAGACCCCCCCCCCCCCCCGCCCCCGCCGCCCCCCCTCGGCCCTCTCGACTCCCCCTCTCTGAGCTTAGCGCGTCGCCTCCCCCCCCCTCCCCCCCCGCCCCCCTCCCCCCCCCCCCCCCCCCCCCTCCCCTCCCCCCCCGCGGCTGGCTGCTCGGCTTGATTGCGGGCAGGGGAGGGGGGGAGGGGGAGGGGGGAGGGAGGCGAGCCGTGACACCGTCGGGCTCCCGAACTTCTACAACAAAACCCGTGAGTGCGGCCCGCCAACCTGGCCCATCGCCCCTAAACAAACGTCTCAATGACTTCAATGTTCTCGCCACACGCGCAGCCAGGGACCAGGGAATCCTGCTGCGGTCCCCAGCCCTCCTCTCGCCTCTCGCCCTCCCCTCGTGCCTTTCAGCATCTCCCCTCGTGCTCTACGCTCTACGCTCTACGTAGGCGCTCGGTGCTCGGTGCGGTAGGGTTGAGGGTTGGGAGCGTTGGTTATGGTTATGGTTAGGGGGGCAAGGGGGCAGGGGGGCTGGGCGTCTGGGCGTCGTGCGTCGTGTGCCTGCACATCTGCCCATGGCAGGCTGGCAGCTGGCAGTCTAGCTGCAATCTGTCCCCTCCGCCCACCCATGTCACTACCAGGCCGCCGGCCGCCGGCGCTCTCAGCTGTCGGCCGTCTCGCTTCCCCACGCGTGTGTGTACTTGTACTTGTATTTAGGATTTAGGCTTAGGCGAGGAGCGTTCATAAATACTAAATGCTGCTATAAATCATACTAGTATCATAATCATATGGATTCGGTCTCACTCTCTCTTCCCGCTAGCCAGGGGTGAGGAGGAGGGAGAGGGGAAGAAAAAGAAAACTCCCTCCATCCTACTCCATCCCCATCCTCTCCTCTCGTACTTTTTTCCTGAGGGAGCTACACGAGAGACGAGAGAGCGGAGAGCGGGAGAGCTACGGCGCTACGGCCCATTAGCCATTAGCCATTAGCCTCCCAGATCCAGATGCCAGGATGCCAGGTACAGCTAGGATACAGATACACAATAAGAATAAGCATTAAGAATAAGACTAGAAGATAAGGAATGAGGAAGATGGAAAAGATACGGCTGTATATAAATTATAAATATAAGATATAAGTGTAAGAAAACTTTTGAAATGGCCAACTACTGCTACCACGAACTACCCACCCGTCCCCGGGACACTGCTAATTCACATCGCCTTCATTTACCCCTTACAACACTCCCCGTTGCTGCTCCCGGGCGCCGGGCGCCAGGGCCACCTGGGCCCACTCACTCCATGGAGCCCTGTGGTTTTGTTGTTTTTTATCGTAGAGCCCCGAGTCACCTTTACTATTATAGCAGATGGATCGCTGGCCCCCCCTCCCCCCCTCCGGGGCCCGCGCGCGGTCGGCTACGGCTCGCTCAGGTGGAGTAGCGTGTTCCGGGCCCCACCCACTAACCCGCTCGCACGCCCTGCGCTCTGGGTACACGGAGGGGCCCCGGTGCGCCGACCTGCCTCTTCCCTCCAGGTCCACCTCGCAACCCCTCCCTCGCCTACCACCTCGTGCATCGGGATGGTGCAGGGCGTGCTGATCGAAGAAGGAAACATCGTCGATCTCAACCCAGCGACGGGTGAGGTGGTCGCTCGCGTGCGCGTGGCGAGCGCGGAGCAGGTGGATGCGGCAGTCCAAGCCGCCCGGCGTGCCCAGCCACGCTGGGCCGCACAGCCGCTACGCCAGCGAGCGAGCGAAGTCGCGGCCGCCGCGCGACAGCTTGGCGCGGAGAGGGCAGAGCTCGCAAAGCTGATCACCACCGAGATGGGAAAGGTTTTGAAAGAGGCGGAGGAGGAGGTCGATATTGCCTCAGACAAGGCGAGGCGCTCACGTAGCCATCAAAACTGTCCGACCTGGACTGCCGACCACTCCTTGCCCGCGTGCACTGCAGGATGAGTTCTGCGAGCTCGTTGCCAACGCCAATGAGCCGCAAGTCCACGGGAGCTCCATCATCATACGGCAGCCCCATGGCGTCGTCGCCATCTGCGCTCCTTGGTGAGAGTGTCTGATTAGAGAGCATGCTCTGCGCGAGCCAGATCCGATCAACTAGTAGTGCCCTGGCGGTGGGTGTCGGGCTTCATGGTCAGGCTGCTCTATCCACCAATGGTCATCTAGACTTCAAGCCTCTGCTAGTCCATGCAAGGCGTTGACATTCACTGCATGACCACACAACACCACTGAGCCTGGCTGCTTTCTTCCCGGTGGCGACTGTACTGTCGTTGTCCCCGATCCCAAAACGCCAGACACTTTGTGAAGATCCAGACGAGGCATCTCCCCAGATGGCAAACAAAAGGCCCGCCGATGGCGCTGAGCGGTCTTTACTTGGCCTCCACGCACTTTAACTTTTCTCAGAGGCTGTGGAACGCCGCCTCTGATACGCATTGCTTCTCATCAATCGTTTGCAGGAACTTTCCCGTTGACGAAATCCTGCTGCTCGCGATACCCGCTCTTATTGCTGGGAACGGCATGGTCATAAAGCCCTCGGAGGTCGCGCCCTTATCCGGGGAGAGGGCGGTGCTGGCTCTCGCACGGGGACTATCAGATCATCCAGGATTGGTTGGGCTCGTCCAGGTGAGCTGATGGCTCGTGTTGCGCCTCAGCAAAGTTAAAGATAACGCTCAGCGCAGCTGTGCGAACGCAGTATGTCATCACCTTGTGCTCGAATATCATGCCTTGCCAGACTCCTTCCGTCTGCGTGCACAGGGCGATGGCGAGGTCGGAGCTCAGCTCGTCTCCCACCCAGGGGTGGATATGATCGGCTTCACCGGATCCACTGCGACGGGTACCAAGATTCTCACGGCAGCAGCCAAGTAATGCTGCCGCCCTTGCCTCTTGCTCACCATGGGCCTTTCTCAATCGGCCCTACCGCCCTTGGTCATCCGATCATGTGTTGTCACCGACCCGACCCCTTTCCCGTCCTGGTTTCGCAGGACGCTCAAACCTGTGGTGCTGGAATGCGGTGGCAAGGACCCCATGATTGTATTTGCCGATGCTGACTTGGATCGGGCTGCCGCTGACGCCGTCGCCTTTTCTCTTGCCAATGCTGGACAAGTATGTTGTGCGGTGGAGCGAGTTTATGTCGCCAAGTCGGTGAGGCTCACGCAGTCAAATCCACTCTAGTTGAGCCGGTTGTGCGAGCCACACTGCTTGCCGAACTGTGGCGCTGGCCATGCTTCTTGCACGTATTCTCTATTTCTCATCTCTCTCCGTCTCGTTCAGGTTGCCCGCGAGTTTGAATCCCTCATTCTCAAGCATGCTTCTTCATACCAAGCGGGAAATGGGCTTTCGCACAAGGCCAGCATTGGCCCCTTGGCATCGGCGATGCAGCGCGACATCGTCCACAGCCATGTGACAGCTGCTATTGCGAGCGGCGCACGCTGCCTATTGGGGGGACAGATGCCGTCCAAGGCGCAACGGGGAAATTTCTATCCACCGACTGTACTTGTGGACGTGCCCCATTCGGCCAAACAAATAACGCAGGAAGAAACGTTTGGGCCAGTTGTGGCCATCAGCACGTGAGCAGTCAGTCACCTGGGGTACCGTGCATTCTGGACATGCGAGCGACGTATCCGCTCAAGTCGTTGCATACCGCTGTTGCAGATCCCTCAGCTCATCCGCGCAAGCCAGAAAGTTTTGCTCATGCTCCTCTCACCTCAAAATCCCGCTCGCCATGACAGTTTCGACGGGAGCGAAAGCGAAGCTATACGTCTCGCCAACGACTCGACCTACGGCCTCACGGCTTCTGTGTATGGCGGTGACATTGCCCGTGCCTCGCGTGTGGCTTCCCAGATCTCGGCAGGGCAGGTGCATATCACATCGCTCCACACATCGAGCATGCAACTCCTACTGGATGCCTGGGCCAGTATTTAGTGGGTATTGACGGACTGATAACTCTTTCCGGCTTGGATAGGTCGGAGTCAACACGAACCCGTTCTCCGGCTCGGCAAACGCAATGTGCCCCTTCGTGGGTCATAAGCGCTCCGGGTACGGCTGCCATTCTGGTGCTGACGGTTGGCGCCAATTCTCAGCTCCGAAGTCCCTCGTCTACGATCCTGAGCGACCGCCGCCCGGGTCGCATGCACTGCCGCCGATCGCCCGACCTTCCTCCAAGCTCTAAGTTTTTTTTGCTCGGTCGCGGGTGAAGGCCAAGGCAGCCATAATCGCATTGTGCATACGTGCCGCCTCAAAAGCGGTCCTTCCCGAGCCTCCGCGCTGTCCAGCCCTCTGAGAATGCTTTCCCATAGTGTCATTGGTGCGGATAATTCAGCGCCTCCCCCTCCACACCAGGATCCTGTCTTGGTCTCGCAGGCAGGGGGGCCTAATGGGAGGGTGAGGAGCAACTCTTCAGAGAGGAGCTGTGGGAAAGGAGATGGTTGGGTGGTTGCACTATCTATACCCTTGCGCTAGGCATGGGCAGCGACGCCAACTCAAGCCTCAAGGCATGTCCTCCCTCTTCTCTTGTGTTGAGATTTTTGGTGCCTGACAGAAACCAAGGGCGAGGGGATTTGTGCTTCTTGGATTGGTTGTAGATGGAAGAGAGGTCATGTTCCATCGAAAGAGGACCATTTTATTTTAAAATTCACTTACTTTTTATTTTATATAAACTTATTTTAAATCTCCATAAAACAATACGAGTAAAAAATAAACTTCATAATCATAATCATAATATTCTTACCGTACTCGCGGCGTATGAAACCACTACGCGCAACGCACACCCACGACGACGCCACACCGCCACACCTAATACCCACCCACCACACCCCGCTCAGCTGACCCGACTCTCCTCCTCCTCGGAGCCTCCTCGTCCTCCTCCTCCTCCTTCTCCGCCTCCTCCTTTTCCTCTGACTCCTCTGACTCCTCTGACTCCTCTGACTCCTCGTCTCCTCGTCCACGAGTGGTCCAGTGGTCCACTACCGCGAATCCAGGATCGTCTCTCGCCGTGCCCGCTTCGGCTTCCCACTCGAAGAATGGCGACTCGAGAGTAGCCTGCGGTAGCAGCGGCGGCGCCCGTCGAGGTCTCCCGGTATCCTCCTCCCCCCTCTCAACTAAGTTTATACTTGGTTCGCCCATGGGGGGGCACGAGCCCCCCCCTCTTTCCACTCCTCCCCTGCCATGGGGGAGGAACCACTCATGCTCCTGGCATGCCTGATGGCTTGCCAGGAGCCCACTGCCCTGCTGACCCAATCTCTCACTGGCAGGCTCGCCTGCCTGGCGCATCCTGGCCTGTCGTGGCCAGCCCATCGCTCCAACCCCCCCGCCCCCCCTGGTCGACAGGCAGACAGGTGCAGCGTGAGGGCCCCAGAGGCTCGGGAGCGCCAGCGAGGGGGAGGCAGGGGAGGCCAGGGCCCAGCCCCAGCCTCCTCTGCCCCCTGAGCTGGCCTCCAGGAGCCTCCAGGGGCCGCCAGAGGGCAGCTGGAGGCCTGCCGCAGGCGCGCCATCGCGCGTGCCACAGGAGAGGGGAGAGAGAGCGCGGAGAAGGGGGTGGGCGCGAGCGAGAGCTCCGCCCACCGGAAAATCGGTAAGTCTCGCGCCTATTTACAGGATAAGACGAGACAGAGTCGGCCGCCCACTCGGAGACACAGGAGGAAGGGGGGGAAAGATCACCGGGGGGGGGGCGGGCCACCGGACCATATCTAAGCCCTCCACCCCAATCCCCCTAGTAGTGTACGGGGGGAGCCGCCTGATGGCGGGGGGAGAAGGGCCGGGGGAATGGGGGTGTAGAGAGTATGCTACGTGCTACTTGTAGTGGGTAGTGGTTCCATTCGCCGCGAGTGCGGTAAGAATATTAAAAGGTTTTTTCCCCCTCCTCCTCCCTCTCCTCCTTCTCCTCCTCCGCTCCGCTCCTCCATCCTCCGCCATGAAGATGCGCGCTGACGGCGGACCATCGGACCACATCGCCCCTCGCGCCGACCGGGCCGACCGCGGCCAGCGGCCAGCACGCCAGCACGTCCCCTTGTTTTGTTTCTTTGCAGCTGAAAGGGCCCACATTTTGGTCAAAAAAAACGATTTCGATCGACCACCCAAATTTGACCAAAAACATTGACAAAACTTACGGGATTGGTAAGGGCCACTCTGCGAAGCGTAAGCCTCTACAGTACTGTAGAATACAATATACTATCTACTACTCTAGAGCTAGTACTATACTCTAAGAGAGAAGTAGACTATATTACCGTCGGTAGCAAGAGGGTGCGGGGTGCGGGCTCCGAGGTTTCCCGCTCAGCGATCCGCGCAGTTGCCGCCGGCTTGGCGTGCGATGAGCGAGACGCGGCAGGGAGCGGCCGAGCGGTTCGTCGCTGGCGCGTTAGCGAGCGTCATCTCGCGCACAGCGTGTGCGCCCCTTGACAGGATTAAGATGCTCAACCAGACAGGCTCCTCGACTGGCGGCCCTCTCGCGACGCTCCACGCAGTCGTGAAGGCCGAGGGGTGGCAGGGGCTATGGCGAGGCAACCTGGTCAACTGCCAGCGCGTCATCCCCTCGAAGGGAGTGCTGCTCTGCTGCTCCGACATCTACCGGGACGCGCTCAGACCACTGCAATTCGAGCCATTCCTGCTCGGGGCTTTCGCAGGTACGAGTTGCTCGCACGGCAGGAAACACGCAGTGCGCGGCCGGCCGTCGTGCGCGCGCTGCGTTGCACGATTCCCCAGACCTCGTCCATGTTTCTCCTACCCATCTGGCAGGCGCTCTCGCCGGGGCAACATCGGTCGCATGCACGTACCCAATGGATGTGGCTCGCGCGCGCATCTCGGCCACATTTGCGAGTGACCCTCGCACTTCGAGCTCAAGAGGTCTGATCTCCACACTCTCGATGATTGCTCGACAGGAGGGAGTGTGGGCTCTTTATCGTGGTATTGGGCTCACCCTTGGTGGCGCATTCCCGTATGAAGGGATCAAATTCGGGATATATGATTGGTTGCGGTCCGCTGTGGCACGCAGGGAACGCGAGATCGCTAGTGGCTCCAGCGCGACGAACACAAGCCCATTGCTGAAGGCTTACTGCGGCGCAGCGGCAGCGATGGTGGCAAACCTCTTCATGTACCCTAACGATACGCTGCGGAGGCGTATGCAGCTGCAGGGTGCAGATGGTAAGCCGCCGCGCTCCACTGCGCAAGTGGCAATTGACTTGTTGCGCAAAGAAGGTCCCTTGGCGTTTTATCGCGGGGTAGGCGCTACGCTGTTGCGAGCTGTCCCAAGCACTGGAATCCAGTTTGGGGCATACGAAATGGCAAAGGCAGCCCGTCAGCGCGCAAAGGCCAGATAGTGTGAGTGCTGTTCTTAAAGTATGTTGATGGTAGTATATTGAAAGTCCATCACTGATCGCACTGATGCGAAAAAAATACTTCTTACTTATCTCACCACAAGCGCTTTGTGCTCCACAGCATGTGGCCCACCATGGGGTGGGCCAGCATGGCTGCCTTGTTGGGTGTGGCCAGGGCCACGGGCCGTGCGGCGCGACCGGGGTCGCGCTCACCTGCTCGGCCTCTGCAGGCGGACGCGGTCGCTTCGCCAGCGACAGCTCCATGGGTACTGGGGGGGCTCCCGCGGCGGGGGGCCCGAAGGAGAGGTGGGGAGCGGCGGCGCGCTCCATGGCGACCAACTATAAAGTTAGTTGCCACCCTCCACCCTACCCTCAAGCATCCGCTGTATGTATGCCGCGTACGCAGTCACCTGCCCACTTGAGGCAAGCTGGCCATCCTTGCAAGCGTATGCGTAGCGCGTTTCCATCTTGCCGCTAGGCAAGGTGTGCGTATAGGCAAATGCGTGCGTGTACCCTCGATCTGGGTCAGCACCTGCCCGCAACACCTTGCCTCGCCCCTTGCCATCGCGAAGCAGCCGCCCCGCATCGTACACAACTAGCTGTTGGATGAGCAGGGATGCGGTTACGATTGAAAATGTCTGCTTGTGGAGGTTCTAATTCTGGTCGGAGCACCTTCTCCGAGACGCTCTGGTTGGCCTCGAGCTTGCTCCTGATCATCGGCCACGACGGCTCGGGCAGGCCTATAGGTCTGAGGTAGTGCTGCTTTGCACCATGAGTCAAAACACCCGCCAACACCGGTTTCGGGCCATCACTCACCTGCTCCGCGGTGTCGCGGAGCACCTCAAACTCGGGAGCGTCGAAGGAGGCGACCTCAAGCCGCGCCAGCGAATCCGCCCAGTCCTTGTCTATGTAGAAGACTCGAGGCTGGTCCTTGTGCGGGACTCGCTGGTGCGGATCGAGACGCCACCGATCGATCATCGCTGCGTTGATGCACAGGCGGCTTGCCTTCATTTGGTCTCCTTTCCCTTCCAGTCTCACCCTACCATGAGCCCCCCCCCGCGAGCACCCCGAAGGAGAGGCCCAGGAGCACCACGTACGCGACGAGAACAGCATCGCCTTGGCTCGGCATGAGGGCGCGCCCCGAGAGGGTCTCCTTCGACAACGCCTGTGCCATCCACAACGCCTGGGGAGCCTACTCGCCGGGGGATGGGGTAGAGGGGCTGTGGATGGGAAGGGGGGGGGGGGGGAACCAAACAACTTTCTGGCGGAGTCGGATCGCTCGTGCAGCCCTCTCCGCCGAGTGGTACCCTCGGGATGAACCCCCCCCCAATGTGACTGAAACCTAGTTGTGAAGTGCCGTTTGGTGTTTCGTGACGGGTTTTACCACGAACCCCCAGCCCCGCCGCCACCATCGCAACTTCCCCCACCCCAGGAAACGGCACTTGCTCCGTGTGTCGACGTCGTCTCGGATGCCCCAGAGGTGCGACGGGTGAAACATTCGTACAATGTGCCACAGCTGTTCAAGAATTCTTTATGGCCATTGGGCTGCACTTCGTCTCGGCGGCCTCGGTGGCCTCGGCGATGGCCTCCTTCACCTTGCGCGCGATGACTGCGGCGAAGACGGGGCTCGACTCCCAGTTGCGCAAGTCGGAGCCGAGCGTGCGCCCCTCCTCCCCCTGCAGCCTGCAGCTGGCTGACCGTCGCGCAGATCTCGGGGGCCGTGCACGAGCCGAGGCAGCACTTGGGCGCCTGGTGGCGCATCGAGCGCAAGAGGCACTCCTTGTGCATGGGGTGCCCCCCCTCGCAGCGAACGTGCGCCTCCCCCGCCACCTCGTCCAAGCAGACGGAGCACTGGGTGCTCTCGCAGGCCACCTCGGCGATCCGCTGCGCCCTGGCGAGCTCGGCCTTGACGCGGGCCAGCTCCCCCTGCACATCCGAGAGCCGCTTGTGCTGCTCGCTGAGGCGGGTGGCCTCCGAAACGGCCCGCTCGAAGTAGGAACGGCTCGAGTGGAGCATGCTGAGCGTATGCTACTGATGCTGTCCAATGCTTCCGCTATAACCTGCATGGCAGTTTTAGAATTGGCATATGGAAAGAGAGGTGTGATGAACTTTTTAAAGTTCTCGTCCATCTTTTTTTTGATCCATTCCAATCGCTTCAGTACTATATCAGCAGGCGCCCTTCCATTTGTAGACATGGTTGAGCACTGTGAGGTGGGTGTCTGCCTTTACTCAAATACTAGAAGATTTTTTTGTACCGGGAGCGTATTTGGAAACGAGGGGTACCAAACGAAGGCATACGACCTCGGGCGGGAATCACATTCCAGGAGCACTCCGGAGTCGAGGGGGCGGAGGGAGAGGTGGGGTCGACAAAGAGGGAGAGCAGGGGCGCAGGGACAGGGCGCAGGGGCAGGGGGGGTACTTGTGACGCGGCCGAGACTGGGGCCGCCCCCGCGCCTTCACCCTCCCACCCCTAGGATTGGGACTCCCTCGTGGTGGCCCCGCATCGCGTATTTGGAAACGAGGGGTACCAAATGAAGGCAAACGACCTACCACACTCCAGCTGTAAAAGGAAGTGCAGGCGATCATCCGCAGGATAGTCTGGATGCGTCGAGACGGAGCAGACGAGAGGAAGAACGACTCTCCTGCAGAGGAGACATCGCCTCCCCGGCACTTGGCATGCTTCGCCAGCACAAGTGCCGGGGGCACCACCATCTGTCCGTTCTCGAGGAGAATGCCTCTCCATTCCCCGGTCCCCTCTCCCAACTCCCCGAAGGCTTGGGCAGCCGGGGTCCGAGCCATCGTTCGAATCGCCCCCTCCCTGTCACCGCCCCCCCCCCGCGGGGAGCACGAGCAAAAAATCAGCGTGGGGGTTACCGGCATACTTTAATGGAGAGTGAAGAAGAGTGCTCCTCCAACCTTCTCGAATGTTTTCTTTTTTCCTTCGATTTCCCCGAGGTGCCCCTGAGATGGGTCTCCGGTTGCGACAACGGAACGAGGCACCACACTGCGGCCTCCAGGCCTCCAGGGCTCCACCACAAGATCGCGCGAGGTGCGGTGTCATCATCTAAGTGGGGCTTGAGGCACCTCCTGCGTATTTTCATAGTCAAGCCCCAAAAGCGAGCAACCCTCACAAGGGCAAGGTGGAAATGCTGCGCGGGGGGGCCGAAGGAGAGGGGAGTCGCGAGTCGCGGCGGCGCGCTCCATCGCGTCTAAGTATAAACTTAGTAGGGGGTCTGGGCCAGAAGGATGATTGCGATTGCCCAGCCCCTGCCAGAGAGGGCAAGGGCTGGGGTTGATTGTACGGGCCCACCCTGGGGGGTGTCCGCGATGGAGAGAGGGGGGGGGGGGCGAGGCCCCCATTGACTCCCACTTATAATGGTAGGTTGTATGTGGACCTTTATACCTAGCGGTTGTAGCCTGAATCTTCAGATGTTTTTTGAATAAATCAACCTTGGACATTTGATGGCTCAACCGAGTCTGTCCATATTCGACGGAACGTGAGTGTGGCGAGGGCGAATAGTCCCGGTAAGCAACGATCAAAGGTCAAAGGAAACACCCAACAACCACGCAAGGCGTAAGAAACCCACACAACCACCGCGAACCTGAATAGGCGCGATCTCCAAGAGCGACGTTTCAAAAGGCCTGCCCGGCCCCCACGCTTCGAACCAGGCCCTAGGTAGTGTACCAGGGCCGGACCCCGGAAACCGAAGAAAAAGGAAAGAAGGGGGGCAGGGGAAGAGCTGGGAGGAGGGAAGATGAGGGCGTTGGTGATAGGAAAGGGAAAACTAGTCCACAGTAGGTGTGTAGCCCAGATTCTTCAGTTTTTTTTTTATTCGACGGAACGTGACCTGATGTCCTTAAATAACGACAAGGCGCACAAATGTCAAATGTGAAATGCGACGAGTAATAACGAGCTGTGTCTCATCTTTCATTTACTTGGTCTTATATAGCACAACATGAGCTCTCCGACCACAGGGAGCTATTACTGAACACACGGAGGGGTTCCGGTCGCCTTCCAGTGCAAGTGAAAACTGGAAGGATGAAAAGGTCGTGTCGTTGAGCCCGGAAGATGCCCTCGTGACCTGGGGGCTCGAGCATACTGCCTTGTCGGCTGGATGCAAAAACGTAGAAACAGGGCACGAAGCCGAAGGCAACGCTCAGTAGAGTCACGATCATGCAGAACTACAGATGGGAAGACTTGCAGCAGGGAGGCTGGCCTCAGGTGCGAGATGAGAGCTACAAGCTAGCCGGAACCACAGAAACAACGCTTCCGGCACGTCTAGTCCGAGTGCGTCGGCGAGCTGGGTGCGACTGGCGCAGGCCCCGGCACCCCATCAAGAACGGGGAGGAATTTGGCCTCGCCAAATGCTACCTCCTCTGCCTCCTGCACGAAGGCGATGGCGGCAGCGAGGCTCATGTCGGGCTTGCGTCCGGGCTCTTGGTCGGGAACCGATTGGATGCGTCCCAAAAGGTAAGTGGCCGCAGCGCCCCAAACCTCACGGCCCTCTTTGTCGTCGCGCGCAAGCTTCTCTTCGAGAATGTAATGCAGCGCTTCAGCCTCCACGTCTTCGCGGTACCCCAGCAACCGGCGGCTCATTTCGATCAGGAAGCGGTCGACAAGTGGCCGCTGGGTGACAGGGAGCCGTTGCAGGTTGGTCTGTGTCTCAGGCTTGGGGTTTGTGATGTCTTGCAGCACGCGGCGATGATTAAGGATGAGCTTCCTCGCGGCCTCTTCACGCGCCTCGTCCGGATGCTGCGCGGCGATCCCCTTCGTCTGCGTCAGATGCTGCCCGCTGGTCGAGTCGATGAGCCCCCTCAGGGCACGCCACTT
Organism: Isochrysis galbana; assembly: GCA_018136815.1. NCBI lineage: Eukaryota > Haptophyta > Isochrysidales > Isochrysidaceae > Isochrysis > Isochrysis galbana. Next base: position 4,463,736 of record CM030933.1, on the reverse strand, counting down.
GGGGTTGGGCTCGCCCAGTTCGTTGCAGACGGCGAGGAAGGCGCGGCCCGCCTCCTTGCTCATATCGGGCTGACGGCCTTTAAACTGTTCTGTATCATCCTGTAATCTACCGCCCAAGTAGTTTGCGGCGAGTGCCCACACCTCGCCCATCTGCTCGTTGTGCGCCTGCTCGATGTCGAGTGCGAGGAAGCGGTCGAGCATCGAGGCCTCAAGCGTGTTGAGGCGGCGTCCAACGAGGCGTCGGGCAGCTTCGAGGAGGAACATATCGACGTATTTGGCCTGTGAACGCGGCAGCCGCACCAGCTCGAGCTGCGAAGTCGGGCTTGGGTTCGTGATGTCCTTGAGGAGAGCAATGTGGTTGGAGATGAGCTTCGCAGCGGCCTCTGCTCTGGAATCGGCGGAGAAGCCAGCAGCGGAGAACTCGACCAGGGTCTCTCCGGGCTGCTGGACGAGCTGCTCGAGCGTCCGCCATTTGGCCGCGTGCTCGTGCATCGTGGACGAGAGCGCGTCCTCGGAGGATGGGGAGGGGGGGACGCCCATTGGAAGTCGCGGGGGGGGGAGGCGGCTCTCGCTCTCGCTCTCTCGCTCGCTCTCGCGCTCTCTCTCGCTCTCCTCTACCGCTTCTTGCCCTCTTCGAATACTCTCTTCTGGTTCTCTTCTTCCTCTCTCGGTCTCTCGACTCTCTCTCTCGCGTCCTCTCTACGAACGAAGAGTGTTCTCCTCACCTCAATCTCCCCTCTCCTCCTCTCTGCGGAGGTTTTTCTTCTCCTGATTTTACGTGTTTGTTCTCGGGCGAGAGGACGGTCCTTTCCCTCGACCCCGCTATTGGAAATCGAGGAGCGAGAGAGGGGCGGGGGGGGGGGGGGGGAGAGAGAGAGTGGGGGAGAGAGGGGGGGGGGGAGAGGAAGAGAGAGAGAGAGAGAGAGGGAGGGAGAGAGAGAGAGAGAGAGAGGGGGGGGGGGGGGGGGGGGGAGAGAGGAGAGAGAGAGAGAGGGAGGGAGAGAGAGGGAGAGAGAGGGAGAGAGAGAGAGAGAGAGAAGAGGGCGGGAGGTGAGGGCGAGGTGATGAGAAGAGAGTGGAAGGGGGATGAGCACGCCGTGCCGAGGCCGAAACGCAGATACATCGAGGGGCACTCACGCCTGCGGGGTGTGTCGTCAGATCGCGTGCGAGCTCTTGATGACATCCCGCTCGAACTCCTGCTGGCACATCTGAGGAGGAACTCAGGACGTTTCCGCGCCACCGAGATGGAGGTCAATCACGGACCGATCATCTCCTCATCAACAAGAGGTCCGAAAGGAACCGAAGCCAGCTTGACGAAATCGATCGTCGATAGGCCATTCTCTCGAGTTTTCGAAGAAGCTTCCGAGATTTCATCCGATATTTCGCGAGCGAGCGATCCGGTTCATGACCGCGTACACGAGAAAAAATCATGAATGAATATGGTAAGAAATATGTAAAATGTAAACCAACGTAAGTAAGATACGTTCAGTTGTTCGTGCGATCATCGATCATGCGATCATGATCATGAATCATAAACAGTAGTGAACTAATCACGGCGACAACAGACCCGCCGCCGCCGCCGCCGCCCCCCTTCCCCCCCCCCCCCCCCCCCGCCTTGTCTAAAAAACTGAAGATTCTGGGCGAACACCTACTACCTACTACTACTACGTTTCCACTCGTCGTGCGTTATTCCTAGCTTTAGTGCCCACGATTCTCGTGCCGGTTGAGGCTTGGCGCAGGGGCCGTTCTTTATGAGCTCCCGCGTTATGTCCGACACGGTGACTTGGTCTAGATGTGTTTTCCCGTCAAGTGTGTATTCGTCCGCTAGGGGGTATTCTAGGTGCTTCGTTCGGGCCTTTCAGCCCGCCTTCCCATTCGGCGGGGATGTGGTGTTGCTTTTCTTCGCCCGGCTTTGCTACCATGGTGGTGTCTGTAATCTCGCCTAGGTAATTGGTGTTTGTGTATATCCATATATTGTTCATTCTAGTTATGTAGGTATCACTCTCTGAAACACTGATTTCTCTAGTGGTTTCCTCCGTCGAGGATGCGTCGCCCGGCGCCTCCGGCCGTGCCGCGGAGGGGGCCGGGTCGGGCGGGGTATCTCTCGCTTCGTTGAGAAGGCGCGAGGCTTGTTGCACTACGCGCTCCCACGAATCCAGGAATTCCGACTTGTTTATTTTTTTCCCTTCGTGTACGAAGATTTCACGGAGGTGGTCCAGGTATTGTGCACACTCTTCGCGCGTGTACGGCGTCGTGAATGTGTCGTCTTTGAAGACGTTGTGGGCGACATGCTGCGTTTGTAGGGATTCCCACAGGCTAATCCACGCTGTGCGTTGGAGCGGTGGTGGTTCGTGTGGGTTGTGCCAAAGCGGTTGTGATAGTGCTCCTGCTCTCGTGAGGCGTGAGCGGCGGATTTCCAGGGATCTAAAGTTTGCTAGTTGCTAGGGCATCCTCCCAGCTTCCAGAACGCCGGCAGCCGGCAATGCCGGGTTCCCTCTTATGCTATGGGTGAGCGTTTTTAGGGGTACCGTGGAGAGGACGGCCCCGCGGCCGAGCCCGGTCCGGCAGAACCACGCGTCTAGCGCGTGTTTCCATATCGCTTTTCTCGCGTTAAGGTAATTTAGTATCCATTTCGCTTGTAGAGCTTTAACGTGTGCTGTCCAGTGGAGGAGGCCGGTTCCCATCGTGCTCGACGCGCTCTGTGCGTTGTTCAGGGGGTAATGCGGATATTTTACCCATTTAGTGTTTCTGTTAGTGTATGGTGTTTTTGGATGTTTTTACATTTTCGCCGTTTTCGCCTTTTCGCCGCTCTGAAAATGCATATGTAATGCATTGTAACTTACAATTGTAACCTTCGGTACTCAAGTCATGCTGCTTAGGGGGTTCTATCCTACCTATATGCAGGCAACCCAGCCAAAAATATGACTGCTCTGCCCCCTACATCACCCGAATGTAGGCACCTAAATTCCGGTTTATAGGCACCTACTAGGGTTAAAATATTTCAATAATAAAACAACTAGTATTTGAAGTTGATAACTAACCTTCGTTGAATTCATAAAAGAAAAATTACATGGTCCTCTTTCGATGGAACGCGAGGGAGGGAGAGCGAGGGAGGGAGCGAGCGAGGGAGGGAAGGAGGGAGGGAGAGCCAGAGAGCAAGAGAGCGCTCGCGGGACGTAAGCGAAGGGGGAGAGTGCGGAACACACTTTTTGCAAAGCGGCGCCAGAAGGCTGGAATGGCAATGTGGTGCGTGGCGTCGATCGCGGCGCTTACGCCGACACTCGACCCGCGCCTCGCAGCCGCAGCCGCACACTTCCTCAACGATGGCCTTGCACCGGCCGAGCGGCGCCGGTGGGTACTCGCCTCGTCTGATGTGGGAGCAAAGGTGAAGGCGAAGAACTTCTGGTCGCGAGGGCTCTGGAGGGTAGAGGAGGCGAGAGTGAATACTGTCGACGCAGAGGGTCTCTCGCTCGAGGTCACTGTCGTCGAGAGAGGGAGGAAGGAGCCGCTCCAGCTGCATACCCGGCTGCCCTTTGCACGGAACTGCGAGACGGCCGATCAGCTGCGCGCCGAGCTGCTCCACATCAATTTGGACGGCGGTGCAGGCGATGCCTCCAGCTTGGCTGGGGACGCTAACCTGGTCGACGCCCTGCGTACCAGCGGGACCTTGCTCAGCCTCCCCGGTGCCTCTGATCGTTACTCTCTGCCGTGCGACTTGTGGCTCAACACCACGCCGCTCGCTCGCGGAGTTCGCCGCATGTTTTACGAGGATGTCACTGCAGCTGTGGTCAAATCCGTCTTGGATAAGCGCGTTCCTCGCCGGATGAAGGTGTGCAGCAATTCTACATGCGCAGCTCGAGTCATTGATCCACTCCTCAACTACACATTTCCACTCCACCTGAACTTGACGAGTCTGTTTGTTACACCCCTCACTCGGCGCAGGTGGTTTGCTCCCCTCCTGAGCTCAACACACAAATGGATACATACCGTGTTGGCACTCTCCTCGAGCTAGTCCGAAGTGTTGGGCTCGGCTGTCACCGCCAAGGCCTAAAGATCCGCATTTGTGTGCAGGCATCCATGGGGGAGGGCGCCTTCACGGGCACACCGCGCGTGCTCTCAGGCGTCAACAAACTGCTCTTGATGATGGACTGGCAGGTCATGACCACCATCCCGTGGCGAGGGATCAATGTCCAATTATCTAGGGATATCCTGCTGCTGGCCAGCACGCTCGTGTGCAAGAGCTGTGGCTGGTGTTGAAGGGCACCCGACCACCCCAAGCATCTAGTGACGGCGTGGCTATTGAGCGCGCCTATCTTTTTTTACAGGCGATGCCTGGAGAGGAGAACGAGGGAGCGATTGTCTACCCCAAGGAGCCCGTGGACCCTTTGCGCCGGGGGGACGAAAAGCCAAGGGAAGTGCAAGAGGGTTCAATTCGATTTGGGGCGGTTGGGGCCTCCGAGGTGAAGGCCGACGACGACCTCCTCTTCGTGCTGCTGCCTCAAAATATGGTCGGCGCGTCGATTTTCGGGCCACTCGCCGAGATGGCAGATGCATGTGAGCAAGCAGGCGCCGCGCTCATCTTACTCAATCCAGATTTGGATGATCGGCCCTCTTCGGGTAAGTGCGTACGCCCTTCACCGATCTTTGGTTCCCTTGGCCGTGCGTTTTCGTATGCCCCTGGCTCTGTCGTATCGGCACTTCGATCCGATGGCACATGTCCCGCGTCCAATCCAGGCGGTCTCATGGGCGTACGTGGTAGGCAAGCCCGTGTCGACTTCGCAGCCTCCTTCTCTGAGATCTACCATTTCCGTCTGTTATATTCGGGCACCACTTTCATGTACCCCATCAGAGGTGCTGTGCGCATGTCCCGCGCTGCCGACAAGGTTGATCCACCGACGGCGTCGGAGGCTAGTCAACGTGAAGGTGGTACGGCACAAGCCATTGCCTCAGAAGTAGGTACAACAAACGGCCAATCTGAGCCAGGCGAAGTAGCCCATACGACGGATCCACTTTACGTGTTGTACCGGCGAGATGAGGACCCACGCACGAAGTCAGAAGTCTACACACCTCTCGCCGCGTCTCTGGACTGCGATTTCTCCCCGTCGCTGATCACGGAACTTCTGGTCGGGCGGGCGGACGACGAACCACGCCCCCCTTCGCCCACGGATCGGTTGAAGTTGTGATGTGATAATTCAACGAGTGGTACCCAACAGCATGGCAATTGGCCAAGACGCCTTTATGGATGTATTGGCATATATTTTCGACAGGGCGTGATCAACACGCTCACTATTTGTGGCGTGCACGTCAAGTAAAGAGTGTCGTGGAAACGGTGGGGGCGGGGTTATGCAGCGCACTTGCGAGCCGCATCTCATCGCGCATGAGCCTCGTCGGAAGTTTGGGTGTGAAGCACAGCTGAGAGGGCCGTGGGAATAACGGGGTGGCCTGCCAAACTTCGTCCGAGCCAATTGATTGCGTGCGGTGGTTGGGGTCGCGAAGGCGACATGTTGAAAGTTCGAGAAATTCAAAGAACGAACCGATCCGACGCGCGATGTGGAACCGCTCGAAATTGGAGGGGGGTGTTGGACTCCCGCATCTACCCATATATTTGGGGGGGAGGGGCGAGGGTCGACACCCTCCCATTGCTTCGGCGGGCGCGGGGACATGGGTGGAAGGCAGCAGGCGGCTCACATTTTGCTTTTGCTTGTGCGCTTCCGCCCGTGCAAATGCGCAGGCCCGCACGTGCTAGAAGTTTGGAGTGCTTGTGCGGATGCTGACACTCTAGCAGCACCAATGCTTGCACGCGCTTTTACTAGGAGCTGGGGGGGGGGGCGGGTGCGCCTTGCGAAGATTCGGGACACTACTCGGTTGCGCAAACCCGTAGTCTTAAAAACTACCGGGTTGTCTTCGGGGGGGGGGGGGAAGACAACGGAAAATGTCTGCCTCCTTTGCCGCCTTCTGAGCAACGGTCGAAGCCTCGCCGATCTTCCCCAAGGTTCGCTCCCTCCCCCCGAGGGTCTCCCCTGTCATCTCCCCGCTTGGGGTGCCCAGGTTTGCCCTGACAACCCACTCAACAGGGCGCACAACTCATAGGGTCAGGGAGGCTCGGCGCCCGCCATTGCGCGTCGGCGAGATCCGATCGTCGGGGCAGTCCGTAGTCCGTCTGAGGGAGCAATGGCAGAATGGCAGTGCCCCTGGTTGCCCTGCCCATGACGGGATTGTACCAGTGGTACCTACTGACTTTTATGGCCCCTACCTCCTCATCAGACCAATCCACGCCGACGCGCACGATGCCAGCACAGGTGCGCGCGCGCTGTGAGCCTGAAGAATCCAGGCCTCAATCACTGAGCTGAGCGAGCGCTAGCACAGGAATGACCAATCTGACCACTCCCATGCACCCCTTGCGCCTCGAAGACCTTCTCCGAGATCAAAGCGATCCTCAAGAGCCACAAGAATGTGAAGGGCGTCGTCCTCGACATCAACGCCGAGTTTTGGTCAGTCAGCTGGGCTGCCAACACAGCGCAGAAGAAGAAGTACGTGGAGGAGTGGAGAGAGGGGGGGGCTCGTGCCCCCCCATGGGCGAACCAAGTATAAACTTAGTTGGACGTCCCGTTCCATAGACCGTCCCCCGCTCGAGAGCTCACACTCGCTCTCCTTCACACCTCACAATCAACACTCAACACCCTAATATTAAAACCTCTTGCCATTCACACCCATCAGCATTCACACACACACATTGATGTAAATGTCTGGAGCATTCTGGATTCTAGAAGCCCCCCTCCCCCCCCCTGGGACTCATATGGGCGTCATCTGGGCGCGCGCAGAGAAATGGTGGCAACCTGTTCGGTGTTTGGTGTTTGGTGCCTGTGCTCGCCACTCGCCACCCCGTGGGCTCGCGTGGGGGTGGTTTGGATGGGCTGGATGATGGGATGTGAGAGGGCTCTCTGACGAGCCGCTTCGGGCGGCGCCGTGGGGCGTCCCGGGTGGGGCGCAGTGGCAGTGGCGAGGGTGGCCTGGGGCCCGGGAGCGGGTAGCTAGCTAGTGGTCGCGGCACGCCCCATAGGTCAAACTATAACGATAGTTCTGGAGGACGCGGACACGCGGACCATACGCGGTAAGCGGGTCGTGAGCAAAGAGGCGGAGGAGCACCTGGTCGCCGAGATCCGCCGACGGGTGGGCGAGTCGGTGGAGACGTTCACCACCAAGATGGTGACGGATGACGGATGAGGTGGAGCGGCGCGTCAGCGAAGGCGCGGGCCATCAAAATCAAAAGTCAAAAGTCAAAAGTCCCAAGTCCAAGTCCAAGTCCCGGTGCCGGTGCACCACCCGAATATGGGAGAATTTATACCCTCTCATATATACACACATACACCCCACGAGGGCGTTCGACTTGGGTGCCGATATCATACTCAGAGAGACCGGGGGGGGGGGGGGGGGCACACAGGAAAAGAGAGGAGAGAAGAGCAGGGGGCTACTCTAGAGCTAGAGCTACTCTACTTTCTACTTTCCTCTAGAGTGGAGTAGAGCTCTAGAGAGTACTATGCTCTACTCTAGAAAGTAGAGAAAGAGCGAGGGCGATAGGGAGAGGGGGAGGGGGGGGAGGGGGCGCAAGGGGGGGCGTGGCCGCCGCATGCCCGACGGCCTCGCCACCCTGCCCCCGCTCGACCGCTCGACCGTCGCCTCGCCTGAGGCGATCGAGGCAGAACTACTTGCTCGTCCGCTTCTTGCCAAGCCGCGCCACGCACACGCGCCCATGCCCTCGTGGCGCCGCAGCGGAGCCCTCACCACCGCTGCTGCCATTTCCCTGCTCATCTTCATGCTCCTCCATGCTGCAAAGGCAGACGGGCGCGCGCTTATGTTTGGATGGCCACTCGTCCTCGCGCCGCTTCTCGCGATTCCAGCTGCTACGCTCGCGCTTCTCCTCCTCAAAACATTTCGCACTCGTAGACTACTCGACGTGCACACTGGCGCACTCGCTGCTAGTTGCGTCTCTTTGCTCGTCTTTGGCAGCATGCTCGGCCAGCAGCTTACGGCTGCAGAGCGGGAGGGCTTCCCGCCGCAGCCCATCCCACCAATGGCATGGGCCCTGGCCCTGTGCCCTCTCTTTGTCGCCAGTGCTCTGCGCACGCATGCTCGGCTGAGTCGCGCTGATGCAATGCGAGCCAAATCCAAACGTGATGCTGGTGTTGGCGGGTGGCAGAGGTTCTCCGAGAGCATTCCGGTCTCCCCCGTGGATGCAAGAAGCAGCTCGAATTGGGTGGATTGCGGGTCAAGTGACACTTCGCCTTCGGATTCTCTTGTGGGTCGTCCTCCTGATGTAGACGGATGTCGAAGCACAGCGCACATTGTGCACCTTCGTAGTGCTCCTACTGTCCGCCTAGAGTACGAGACCTCAAGATCTGCTGGGACATCTTCCTTTCGTGCCCATGCTTTCGGGATCGAAAGGGGCCGAAACGTGATGCCTGCTCTCGTGGGCTTGACCGTCTTGGCGTTGTACACCATCTCAGGAGCAATGCTTTGCGCCAAGCTTGGTAAGATGCTCAACTGGAGTTGGGTCGTCGTTGCAACACCTGCTTGGTACGCAGGCATGATGCCCTTGGAGCTATGCGATCAGCGGCCACCCTGCTATATTCAACACATAGAACCACATGTCCAGCTGGGCTCGTAGACTGACACTGCATGTGGCGCTGCACGTTGTCCCTTCGCATTGTGCCTGCCAAGTGAAGGCCAAACAACATCAGAAATTTGAATCCCCAGCGCCGCAAGACGGTTGCCGAAAAAATCGTTTCCTGATGGCACGCACAAGGGCAGACTCCCTGGACCCTCCCACAGCCCGTCCTTGCCCATTGGTTATCTGTCCGTTGCCTATTCAGTATGCGCACGGCCCTCGTCAGACATGCAGGGCCAACTTACGTTCTGTTGCTCAACTTGAGCCCTTGCCTGTCTAGGTGGGCCTGTCTCATCGAGCTTTGGCGTGGGTGTGCCTCTGTGGCTTCACTCGGCAAGCCAATTCAAATGCCTCCTGGCGTCGACGACCCTGCTGACTGGGTCATGTCGTGCGAGGTGGAACGGGCAGGAGGCGGCGCAGCTACAGCCTGCATCGCCCTCTTCGGCCTCTCCATCCTCTCAACCTTTTCACGGTGTCTAGACAGCTCTGGCGCAGACGGTGAGTGCTTCCCTCGAGCCGTTTGATCACGCGCCCCTACAAGCTTTATCGCACAGAATCTTGCCGTGCTCCAGTCACGCCGCATTCCCACGCGCGAGGTTTGCGAACCTTCCTACCTCTCGATGCAGCTAGTGAGAGCGTGCGCACATTTGCTCTGATGCGCTGCTCGCCTTCTTGATGTGATCGAGTGAGGTAGCGCACTGCGAACCCCTTTGCATTGCACAGGCTTCAGCTATTCGGAGCAGGGCACGTGGACCATTGCCTACTTGCCGTATGGGCTGCTCCTGTGTCTCGGTTTGGGTGCATGCGCTGCGTGTGCAGTCTGCGCACCGACGACATCACGCCGTCGTCCTCTACCTCGCAATGGCATTTCTTCGGATTGTCTTGTGATCCCAGCCTCCTCTCACGGCATGCGAAGAGGAGAGAGCGGCACCAGTCGATGCACCGGCGTTAATCAGACATCGTAAGGACATTCGCGGAAATATTGGAGCTCTACACTTTGAGGTTGGAGAGGAGGGTGGGACTACCATTGGCATTTATGGCAACCTTTTACATTTCTCGCCTCACGCGCGGCTTTGGCTTTGGACCTCTAGTTGCTAGTTGGCAGCCACGCCCCTACTCTTTCCTTTCCCCTCCCAACCTGCCTTGCGGCGACTCCCCTCGTGTGCTACTTAGGGGCTCGGGTTGTGGGATGGCGGGATTGAGCGGGGTGTTCTAGCCCCTAGCTAGCGGTTTGGTCCTCTCCCTCCTCCTGTGTGTGCCGCTAGCCGCTAGGTGCTAGGTGGCCGGTGTTGTCTAATAATACTACAACTAGTAGTAAAACATCTGAGCGTTAATACCACTACTGCCACTCGCTCGGTACTATCACAACTAAGTTTATACTTGGTTCACCCATGGGGGGGCACGAGCCCCCCCCCCTCTCTCCCCTCCTCCCCAACTAACGTTCAAATCAGTTGCCATGGACCATGGAGCGCGCCGGCGCTCCCCTCCTCTTCCTCCTTCGGGCCCCCCGCCGCGGGCGCCCAACAGTGCCCATGGAGCAGTCGCAAGCGAAGCGACCGCGTCCTCCATCCCCCATCAGAGGCCGAGCAGGTGTGCGCGACCTCCGTCGCGCCACACGGCCTGTGGCCCCGACCACACCACCCTCAGCAGCGATTATGCTGCCCCCCCCCCGGGCAGCAGGCTCAGACCACACCAGACTCACACCAGACCTGAAGCAAGACCAACCCACTGGGCATGCCTCATGGCAGAGGCCTCACTCACCCTGGTGACGGTCGCGCCGCCACGGCGGCGCGGCCCGAGACCGGGTGGCCCTTATGGGCACAAACCTCACACAACAACAGATACGCATCACAACAGGCTGCAGCAACATCTCCAACAGAACCACAGGACACAAGAGACCCGCCGCCTACCCGGGACACAGGAGGAAGGGGCGGGGAAAGATCACCGGGGCGGGGGGCGGGGGGGTGCGGGCCGCCGGACCATATCTAAGCCCTTTACCTTTACCCCTATCCCCCTAGTAGTGTATAGGGGGAGTCGCCTGATGCGGCGGGGGGGGGGGGGGGAAGGGCCGGGGGAGTGGGGGTGTAGAAAGTGTCCTGCGTTTAAGTAGTGGGTCCATGCGCCGCGCGCCACAAGTGCGGTAAGAATATTAGAATATTATAAGGTTTTTTGTTTGTATAGTTTTAGTGAGTGACCAAGCTATACAAAGTGATTTACGAATTTTGACGGCCCCGCATTGCCATTGTAACTGATGTTCGAGATCGAGACTGGGTTCATGGTCGTCGATCGGAGCACAATCTCGGCGATTTGAAGCCCACCGTTCGTATTCCCTTAAACGGTCTTATGGATAATAACCCTGATTGAGTTGAAGACGCGTCCCGACAACTTAATGTGAGATTCTGCCCCGCGCCACGGCTTCAGCCGATGGTCTGCAGCATGTGAAACAACTTCAGAAGGAAGAGGAGGAGTACGGAGGGAACATTGACGGCTCGGGCTGTGCCGACTCACCCGTTTAATTGTCACCACCTCAGTCCCCCCAACCCACTCATTTTGATGAATATCCATCAAATCTCTCGCTCTTTCCCCCGTCTCCCCTCTTCGGCCCACCCCTTTGCTATTAAGTGCGACTAGCTTCACTCATCCTCTTCCCCCAACGTGCCGCGCACTCCTCCACCTTCTCGAATGCATACGTCGCTGCATCATCATCGGAGGAGCCAATGAAGCGCCGGAATGCCTCCGCCTCGGGTTTGCAAACCTGAAACGCAATCACACGGAGGGTCACGATGACTTGAGGCCACAAGGTCACATGCCACGTAGCTGGTCCTGTTGAAACATGATCAGGATGTAGTCCCCTGGAGGGACTAGCCCGGCGACGACGCACCTGCTCAGCAATACACATGGTGAGCGCCATATGCGCCTGTGTGCATGAGGCCTCGTCCTTGCACTCGGAGAGACGGCGCATCGCCTCCTCGCAACTCGACCGCACAGCATCCGCTTCATTAGTGGCAACGTCAGCCGCAGTCGCCCAAACTGGCTGTGTTTGCCCAGACGACCCCGTGGTCTCCGTTGTGCTCTGCTCCGACTGCGGCGGTCTGGAAGCCGAGATCGTGTCAACAGGGCTGGCAACTGCAATTGGTGTCATGGCCTCACGGAGCGTAGCGAGAATGCCGTGCTTGACGCTCGCCTGCACACGATCAAAGAGCTACAGAGCGACAGGATCGGGTAGGGTTGGGAACAAGCGATGCCTCATTTCTGTCGTCCAGGAAGTGCGGGGAAGGGCCCTTCTGAACTGCACTGGGTACCCTCGTCTACAAAGATGGAGCTTTGGCCAAGAGGCTAGCCTCGCAGTTGCAATGTGCTACATAGCACGGCCATCGTCACATGCCACGGGAGAGGGAGGGGGAGGGGGGTTGGGGAGCGGCGCTGGCTCGCTCTCACCTGAGATGGCGAGTCGCCAGCGGGTCGGACGTCCATCTCAATTGATGGTACAGAATGCAAGTCGTGCAGAGCGGGAATCTGATGCCGAGGAGACGTAAGGTGAGCGAACGAGGCCTTCGGTGTGTAGAGTCGCCATGCCTCACGCTATAGCTAGCAGCACGGCAAGGATCATTTCGCTCTCACCTTGTCGTCGCTCGCCTTGGCTGAGGCGTCGTAGTAGTCGATGATGTATCGAATTTCAGTCCCGCACCTGTCGATCACCCAGTCGTGCCGGTCGAACGGCATCGGCGCCAGCCCGAGCGCAGTGCGCACGCGCGCCTTGAGCGAAAGCTCATGGGGTCTACCGACGAAGCGAAGCAGCGAGATCTTCTCCGGCTCGCACTCGTCGCAGTGCATCGCCTCCCACTCCAGCACATGCGCCCACGCCCTCTCATTCATGTTGTTGTGGATCGCAATCACTGCAGGCATCGCGGCCTCATCGACGTCCTCCGCCTTGCCCTTGCGGCGCAGCGCGTTGTAGAACATCTGCTCGGACGGATAGACCCACCGGCCGCCGCCTGCGCCCTGCGGGATGCTCGAGGTGACGCGCTCTGTCGAGAGAGGCCTCTCCTGGCCGGGAGCGGTGCTCTGGTTGGGCTCGGCGGGCATGCCATTGGCGGGGTTGAGCGGCTTTGCGCCCCACGCTGTCCACTTGGACGGATCGACCGGGCAGCCTTTGGACTTCTGCTCTGGCTCCGCGTACGGGCACGCTGGCCGCTCCGCCGGCTGCGCGAGGGAAGGCGACGAGAGCGCCGCGCCCATCGCTGCTTCCAAGAGACTTCTTCCACCTTCGTCTCCGCGCACGGGGACGCGTCGGGCCGGGCCTCAAACGCACAGCTAGCTAGCTACAGATTATAGAGGAATGGAAATAGAATCCTACGTAGTACAAGGAAAAGAGAGCCTTGTTGTCAGAGTTTTCTTGTTATCCTAGTTTAATCCTAGTGCTGAGGGACCGTGCCGTATCGGCAACGGAGCCCCTACCCTGCGATGGGGGTGTGCGCGGTTGGTGCATGGCTCTTCCGGTGTATGTGGCTAGGGATGCTAGCCAACAAGCAGACCTGAGCCTACATGGCATATACACAAGACGGCCCCGAGTATACACATTATACGCTGTGTATACAGCCTTTGGCTGTATACACAGTGTATACACAGCTGTATACACACACTACAGTAGTATAATATATTAGTAGTACATATATAGAGTGTGTATACACATATATACTACTAGTAGTATATTATATATAATATATATATGCTATATGCTCAGCCTGCTGCAGCATCGGCAGCAGAACGAAATTGGTCCGTGTATGGACAAATTAAGACAGCTGCCCGGTCGAGATTATCGCACATGACCGCAGACAAATTGGTTTTTGTCACGAATCACTCGGCCTGCAGCCGTGCATGCAAGACGCTGCTTGGCGCCCAGACATATATGCAAGTGGGATACTGATGAAGAGAGTGGAGAAGGCTCGGACGACGAGCATGCAGGAGATGACGAGGCTTGTGAACATGTCATCTTGAGACTTACAACATAGTCAGTCATGTTTGCTTGTGGATTTGTTGTCTTACTTACTTATGGCATAACTTATGGTGTTATGTGTTATGTATATGGTATATGTATATATGGGAATATATATGGGTGTCTTGAAGAAGCATGTGATGTATGTGCTGATGTGTATGGACAAAGCACAAGAAGTGGAAGTGAGAAGAGGAGGACGGGGATAGGGGTAAAGAGAAATATGCAGTTTTTTGGGCCAAAATATGCGGTGCTGCAGTGCATATATGTTGTATTCCTGCCCATCTGAAGGCTGTAGGCATGAATATTCGTGTAAGGTGCGCGCTCACAATTACAATTGAACAGTTCCCCGTGTTGCCACTGACGCACAAGACACACAGATTCGGATTCCCCATGGTCTCAAGTCCAGGTTTGCAGGTTTTGGTCTCGAAATTTGCGATTCGAATTTTGTTTTTGCTGTTACTATAATTGTTGGCTCGTTTAAGGTAATAAACCGGCATGACTTCGACTTCTCGTTCCGCAGTTGCTCTGCGAGACTCTCTCTCTCTCTCTCTCCGTCCTCCTCTCCTCGGCCGACGGAGGGAAGTTTCGTCCAAAACATTCTCCGGTCCCAGGATGTTCCGTGGGGGTCTCTCTGCGCTCCGCGAGGGAAAGGACGCGATCTCGCTCCGAGATCACCCTCGCGCCCTCCCACGCTGCCCCGCCGTGCCCTCGGTCCCTCGCCCCCCGCGGCAGGTTCTTCCTCTCGGCGTGCCATCCGTCGCCTCCGGCCGTTATATTATTCCCCCCCCCGCGCGAGGTTCTTCTCCTCCGCGCGCGGTTCGTTTCCTCCGGCCGTCGTTCGTTCCCCCCCCGCGCGCGCTGTTTCCCCCCCCTCGCTTCGATTCCTCTCGCGATTCCTTCGATGATTGCCTCCATCTCGTCCGTTCTTCTTCGCGATTCTCGCGGAGGGGGTACCGATGTTTAACGTTAGTTTCGCCGCGTTTTCGGTGAAAGAAAGGAAGAACGAATGGCACGCGCCCCGCGTCTCGCGTCTTGTTTCGTCGCCCCTTGCTCGTCGCTTGTCTAGAAGGTCTCTCTGCACATCGCCTTCTTCCCCCCGCGCGAGTTTGGACCTCTCCTCGACCCTCCGCGTTGGCTTCAGCGGACGAGTTTTCACTTTAACGATAGTTTGAACCCTTCGTTTGCGTAGTTTTGCGCTCTCTTTCCGTATTTCTTCGCGCATGACGAGCGATCGCGACCTCAGCCTTTGTCGCACGGGGAGGGTTTGTTTATCGTATGATTCCGGAGTGTTTACGTTAGTTTTCTGAGCCCAAGGTCGTTGGGGTTTGGGTTTCTTGTGAGTGTTTTTGTAGCAACTTCGTCGAGTCCCACCGTGTTCCCAAGCGAGTCCCCCCGAGTTCCCGAGTCTATACCCCGAGTCAACGAGTCAATACCAGCCAAGCACGCGCCTGAGCCACCCCCAGTCGCCTGCCACCACCTCCCACAAGCCTCCTTCCACACTTCCGCGCCCTCCGTGCGTCGTGCGTCGTGCGTCGATCACCATGCCCGTAGTCACCCCCGAGGAAAGCTCCATGAGCTCCCCGCAAGAACCGCATTCCGCGCTAGCTGCCGGCGCGCCCTCGCAGGCCATCTCCAAGAGTGAGATGAGCCTTGCTCTGACAAGCACAAAATCTTCGCTCGCGCCTTCGGCTCCGGTCGTCACGTCGAGTTCTTCCCTTGAGGAATCTTCATTGTCCCCGCGTCATGAGCCCGTCTCTTCTTCTTCTCTTCCCGAACTGTTCGGGTCGAAGTCTCCTGGGGAAGAGAGCCTCGTGGGACCCCTCCCTTCTTCAAAGGAGAGCCTTTCCGAGCCAGTTCTCCCCCCCTCTCGCCTCTCCGCGCCGACGGTCGAAGTTCCGCCGCCTCCGCGGGCCTCTACTCACACCCCGTCAACTACAGCTGGAATGGGTCCTCTAACCTCGTCTGTTGCTCCACCGGCGGCCTTTCCTCTCCTTTCTTTCGCTGATCCTTTGCCAAGTGTTCCTTCCTCTCTCAATCCCTCTGTGGTTGGTGCTGAAGATGATGTGGGTTCCGTCCGGTCCCTCCCTCCTTTCGAGCCCCCACCATATGAAGAGTTTGTTCCACCCCCGTCGACGTATTCGTACCCCAAACGTAACGTCGTTCCACCTCCGACCGCCACCGTCGGCGCCGCCCAAATCATGGACCAACAAGTCCAGATCGAGGCTCTCCGCGGCGCTGTCGACCGCCTCGAGTCCTCTACCCTCCAAGCCGCCCAGCGCCACGAAGAATTTCAGCGAGAGGTGGGGTCTACCTTCAACACGATACTCAACATTCTACAGGGCCAAGCGGGCACTACGACTTCGTCTCGAGTCGAAACTTCGCCACCGCTTGTGGAAGAAGGAGACAACTCCATCGGTGCTCCCCCTGCCTCGGCCAAGTTCCCTTCTCAACCTTTGCCCGCCGCGCCGTTCTCCGTTCCGCCAAATCCGATTTCCGATCCCGTACCCAATACACCCGTTCCTGTCCCGTCTGTCAAGCCTGTTTCTGATCCCCAACCTCCACCCACCGTCGCGGGCCTCCGCTCGCTTCCAAATCCGGCGACTCGGCGGCATCCCGTCGATCCAAGCCTCGCCGGGGATGTTTCTGAGCGAGAGGTCATCCTAGCCTCATGGGACCAACTGTTTAACATGTCCCCCTATGAGGTAGCTTCTCTCTACAAGAACTCCGACGATTTCGAGCTAATCCACGCCATTCTCAACGGCGGCCTCTCTCGGGCCGGCAATGTTTGGCACTACCGTGTGTTTTTCGAGAAGGAGCACGTGACCAAGTGGGCTCGGAGCCGCTTCTTCCTCGACCGCACCCTCCATCACCAAGTCCGAATGGGCAAAGAGCTTTCCGAGATCAAGTTCCCCAAGGGCCTGGCCTCGGACAACGTCCAGACAGCGGCCACCTCCTGGAATGATTTTCGTCTGTCCTTCATCAAGCCACTCGAGCGCGCCCTCTCGCTCGGCTGCGACCACCGTGAAATCTTTACATCCTTGCTAGCGGCCGCCAACTTGTGCACCACCGGCAACCAAAGGATTTACGCCTTCCTCCTCGATCTCGCCGAAGATCCGGTTCTCTCTCTCAATCCCGCGCTGGCCTGCGACGTGCTTCTCCGCAAGTGCGACGCCACCTTCGCGGCCAACGTGCCCGGCTTCGCCAAAGACTCCGCCTCCATGGAGTGGGACCGCCTCGTAGCCCGTGAAGCCGGCTCCGATCTCTTAGAGTTATCCAAGAATTTGGTGCGCGCGTACGTCCGCAAGATGGGTGACGCGAAGGTGGATGCCACGACGGTCTGGGACCACCCAAACATGTCGCACGATATCAATCAACGATTCGAGTCCATCATTCGGAACGACAAGGTCGACGCGGCTCGCGGCGTGGATAACGCGACCAAGTTCGGCGAGTGTCTTGCGAAGACTCGCTTCCGCGTCGAGAACCACGAGCTCCCTCGTTCGGCCCTTTCGTGCGTCAACCTCTGCCAGCGCTACCTGAGCCCGTACGAACAAGCCCGCGCTGGCCAACAAGCGTCGGTCACGGTCGCCGCCGTGACGCCGCCGGCGACTACTTCCAAGTCCACCAAGACCGCCAAGGTTGCTAAGACTGCCTCCAACCCCGCGGACACTACGGCTTCGATGGTCGCCGCCGTCCAAGCGGCGGTGGCCGAGGCATTAAAATCGCAAAACAACAACTCGAACCGCAAGGCGACTGGCGCTGACAATCGTCGGGCTCCGCCTCCGCCTACGAATTACTCCGCATCGTCTCCGTTACCGGACGCACTTCTTGACCGTCCCCTCGGCAAAAGCACGTCTTCCCGTCGCCAATGTGATCCCCCTCCGAACGGCCTTGGGCTTCCGGCCGATTCGGGCCTCTCGGAATGGGATCCAGGTAGCTGGTCTCGAGCGCGAGCCCGCTTCTGGCAAATCTCTCGTTACGCGGGTCACCCGGCCCTTCGCGCTGCGCTCACGCTCTGCCGTCCCTCGGATGCCACCATGACGGCGCCGCGTCTCGACGACTTAGACCGCGACGTCAAGGAGTGGACCGACGCCAACGGCTGCGCGTACTGCGCCTTTCGTCCCCGGGCTCCATCTGGTACGCCCGAGGCAGACTTGTGGAAGTATGGCACGGGCGACGGAGCTCATAACCCCGTCGTTTGCCAACCATACATTCGTTTTCTCTGCGAAGGCGGCAGTGGCGAGTGTGGTAACGACCCAGAAGTCCACCGCCGCCTCCGCACGATGGTTGTTCTCCGTCCGGCCCAGTAGGTCGCCGGCGGGGCCCACGTCCGCGCTGTTACCCCGCTACCAGTCCAGGGTAGTGGGCCTGAACGCCACCCACCAAAAGATCGTATTACGCTACGGCCGAGTACTTCTACGGCCTCCAACCGGTACCCCAAGATTCCCCAAGTTCCAGACAAGCCCTGCCACCTCCATCCCCCTCTTTCTCCTGCCTCCTCGCCGATTGCCCCTATTTCTCCCAATGCCGATGATTCCATCCTGATTCTCGATATCACGCACGAGTCCTCAAAACCAAGTCAACCGTCACCGCCTCTCTATCAACTCAAGCCGCTCAACCGCTACCCCCCGCCACTCCTCAAGCATCCCCAGTCCAAGACCTCACGGTCTGCGAAAATCCAGCCGCCGCAGGCCCAATCCAACCTTCAATCCTTCAAATCAAATTTCGCATGTCCGAGCCACAAAACGTCTCCCGAGTACGAGTCCGAGTCCAAGTCACGTTCAGAATTACCCTCTTCGTCTTACGCCACCGCGAGCCCATCTACGAGTCTGAGCCCAGTCCAGTCATCACCGGTATCACCAGTCTCCATTACTACGACGATGGAGGCGCAGTTCTCCGGTTCTTCCCCACTTTCTTTCGAGTCCGAGTCCAAGCCTGTTTTGAGCAAACCCCGTTCTGAGCCATCCGAGTCCGAGTCCGAGTCCGAGTCCGAGTTTACAACGTCACCGAGTCCTACCACGCGGTCGACCGCAGGATTAACGGAGCTCCAGCCACTCACTGAGCCTCCGACGACCACTCCTTCCGCGGGAGTGTTCACCTTCGGTCCTCCGCGCCCCGAGTCTGAGTCATTTGGAATCTCCGGTCACTTCCAGAATTCCAACCACAACCGAGCCCCGTTTCACGAGCCACCGCGTATCGAGTCCAAACACAAGCTGACGCCGAAGCCCTCGACGACAGCCACTGTGTCCTTGTCCGAGCCACCGTTCCGAGTCTCGCCGCAGCCGGCCTGCCACTCCAGCAGGCTGCACGCCGCCGAGCCGATCCCTTCCGTTTCCGTTCCGAGTCCGAGTCCAATCGCACAAGACAGTGCATCCCGAGCCCGCGTAATCAAGCCCGTCACCGAGTCCGAGATTTCGGCCGCACCGAGCCAACCGGTGCTGGCCACCGTGCCCCTATTGTCATCACAAGCTTCAGCTTCGTCCTCACCGACGGTTGCGACGCCAGGGGGCTTCACCTTTGAGCCGGCCCCGTCCGTTCCCATTTCGAAAGTTAGCCCTGTTATTGGCGTCCAGCACGCCAGAAACGACGAGTCCGAGTCCGAGTACAAATTAACGTCACCGCGGAGTCCGCGGTCGACCACCGGCGTTCCCACGCCACCCCATCAACCGAGAGCCCTGGAGGAGCTTGAACAGCCGTCTCCTAGCCCCTCTCAAGTCGCCGAGTCTTCCGAATTCGAGTCTGAATCCACCGTAATTTCAGCGGTCCATCCACCCGCTAGCCCGAGCCAAGTCCTCCGAAGAATGCTTCGCATTGCAGAACCTCTTCGGCCACTACCCACGCCAGCCGCTGCCGCAGAGCCACCACCCTGGCCCCAGCCTTCCCCGCAGCCGGCTTCTACGACAGCCACGTCCCTTCTTTCGCCGGCGCCGACCCCGCCGACGACAGAATGCAACGACGTCTCCTCTTCCGACGTGACCATGGAGAGTGACCACAACTCCTCTGCACGTCGAGGAACGGCGGCCTCCCAAACCGAGCTTCTACGCCCATTGAGCCAGCCCAACCGAGTCCCTGAGCCATGTCCTTCATGTCTCTCACCGGTGGTCTCGCGGCCGCGGCGTCCGTCGCCGCCGTCCGACACCCCACTTCTCCGAGTTTCTTCGTCAATCCCGTCCTCCGAGCCCGTCTCTACGTCGTCGATATCCGAGTCTTCTTCCATTCGTCCTACGTCGCTGCGGCCACCGGTCGCCGCCTCCGAGCACTGCCTGCCTCTCGATACCACTGCCACCACCATCATGCGCGTGGCAGCGATCAATGCGTCCGCGATCCAGTCCTTCGATTCCTCTCAAAACAACTCCGATGTCGGCACCCGTGATGATACCCCGTCACCCGCTCTCCACGCTCTCGCCTCTCTTCGTGCACGAGCGAGCGGCTCTGCGGTGGTATTACCTCGGCACCTCACGGAGGCAGCCCAAGAGCTTCGCCGGCCTCGCAATGGCACCCTAGCCTCGCCTGCCGCCGCGCTACCCAAGCACTTCGATGAGCTTTGCGCTGAGCTCACGAAGATGAATCAACGAGTCCAAGACGGGCTGACGTCTGGCTGTCACGCACCACGCGTTCTCGTCGTTGGCGAGACGAGCGGCGTCGTCTCCTCCATGTTCCTACTCGCCGGTGCTGATGTAGCTACGTGCGATTTGTATCCTTCCGAGATCGATTACGTGCCCCACTTCCAAGGCGACGCGCTTCATGTCCAAAACCTAGGTTGGGACCTAGTCATCGCCCACCCGCCCTGCACGTACCTCTCCGCTGTCAGCAGTCAATGGCTCTCCCAAGAACCCGGACGTCGTGCCGCTCTTGAGTCGGCCGCTCGCGTCTTCAAGTCAATGGCCTCCGCCACTGCTCCGTTTGTAGCGGTCGAGAACCCTCGGATGCATGCGGAAGCTCGCCGTTTAGTCGGGGGGTTGACCCCGACCCAATTCGTCCAACCCTGGGAGCACGGCACTGGACACCAGAAAGCCACCGGGTTGTACCTCACCAAAGGGCTGCCGCCCCTCCAGCCAACTTGCGTCGTGGATGGCCGTGAGTCGGCCATGGCTAACCTCTCTCCTTCACCGCACCGTGGCGCTCTTCGCAGCCGCACCTACGTCGGTGTAGCTGGAGCGATGGCGATCCATTGGATGCCTGTTCTTCTTCGACATTTGAGTCAACAGCGAGACCAGACGTCGACGAAGAAATTGTCCGCGTTAGAGCTACTCGCTTGCGCGCGGTGCAGCCTATTGGACCGGTCTTCACTTAGCTCGACCGAGGCTACCGCCTACGAGCCGTGGTCGGCTCTTCATCGTTATGAGAGGGGGAGGGAAACGAGTGAAGTTTCTTCCGACCCCGTTGTTTCCCGTCCAGCTACTCCCGAGTCAGACAACCACGAAGACCAAAAAGAAACCCACGATAACCACGACAACGACACGCCACTCCACGCCTCCGAGTCTACACTCCACGACCCATTCTCTCCATGGACCGCCCCGCCTCCGGCACGCGCGAGCTCGCCGCGTCCGACGACGCCGACGACTCTCCGGAAGCGGCGCCAACAATGGCAATCATTCGGAGTGAACGGGGACCAGAAATGGTCCAACGTCACGCTCGAAACCGCTGACGAAATAAGAGCGCAAGCTCTAGCCGGACGAAACGCCGACGAGGAATCCGACCTCGCCGCTGCCGTCCGAGCGCCGATCGAGTTCGTGGAAGCCAAAGGCATCCGCGCCGAAGAGCTAGCCTCATTAGTTCGAAGACCCAAGACAGAAGCCCAAGCCCGTCTCGAGAAAGATTGGGAAAAGATGTCCGACCACCCGAGGCACCCCACCGACAAGAGAGGCCTGGGCTACACTAGTCCCAAGCTATCACCCTGTACCGCTACCAACGAGGACGACCCCTCTAGGCCCTCTGCCACGATAGCGGCAGTCGGAGTACCCGAAGAGACGACGACCAGTTTGACGACGAATTCACCCGAGCAACGACGCTGGCGACCAACCCCGTCCCTGTCCGACACCATTGCACACGTGACCGCGCACCGGCCGGAGAGCGTCGTGGATACCCTACCATCTGCCTACCCAAGGCATTGTCTATATGTTCGAGATCTAATGGTCTGCCGCTCCGGCGAGGCTGCCGGCAAAGAAGGAGTAATCTTAGCCGACTCCGCCCTCACGGTCAACAGCACACTCGCTGACACCGGAGCTGGCCCGTCGGTCGTGACCACTTCCCTCTTGTCCAGCCTACCCAACGACGCATGCGTCGAGCGGCTGCCGCAAGCCGTAGTGACACCGCTCCATGGCCCAGACGGCCTACCTCTTATCGCGCGAGGCAAGGCTCGAATCGTTTTCTCCGTCGGTGGATTTCTCTTTCGTCATACGTTCATGGTGATTGAAGGCAACCCGATGCTGCTGCTCGGGAACGACTTCTTAGCTACGCACGCCGCTTCGATTCAGCTCGCCTCCGACAGCGCGGAAGGCTCTATCTCACTCGGTGCTCCATCCACGGTGGCTTCTCTTGAGGTTGACGGCAGTCCAAGCCCCGACGCTCCGCCGATCTTTCGCGTCTCGACGTCACCGATAGCGGTGGTCCCTGTCAGCATGACTTGTGCACAGGTCTGTCCGACCTCCGCGAACCCAATCACGACTGACTTCTTCCGAGGGCCGCAAGCCGCCGAAAACGACAACCAGCTAGTCTCCGAGCCGCTCTTCAGCACGGCCGATGAGTTTGCCGCCAAAGCGCCGGCATCATGTGGCTCCGAGTACCTCCTATACACCCACGAACCTATCACGATCCCGGCCTATCATCGGGCAACGTTTCACGTCCGAATTCCGCTAGCTCTTCGAGAACACGAAGACTGCGCCATGCTCGTGGACCGACTCCCTACGCGTGAAACGATCGATAGCTCTCCTCTCGTCATTCCCCAAGTAGAGAGGTCGAACTCCGACCACACCATCGCGGTTACGGTGGTCAACACTGACCCCAAACCTCTACACCTTCCGTCGTTCCATCCTGTAGCTTCACTACAGGTTCGATTCAAAATTCACGCTGGAACATATCGCCGCGTCGGGGCCGTTAACTCGCCGGATGTGATTGAGTCGCTCGACGAGGACCAGCGTAAGCTCCTCGAGGCAGCCAAGATCGACCCCGAAGGCCGTCTCTCGATGCCCCAACGTGAACAAGTTCGTCGTCTACTGGCCCGACGTATCGCTGCTTTCGCAATTGACCCGACCAACCCGAATCACACTCACGTGATGGAGGTAGAGCTACCGCTCAACCCCGGAGCCGAAGCTCACCGTCACGCACCGTCTAGAGTTGGACGAGAGGGTGAGAAGATCATAGAGGACGAAGTTTGCAAGATGGAGTCCGCGGGCATCATTAGGAAATCAAATTCGTCGTGGGCCTCTCGAGTCGTGCTAGTCACTAAGAAGGATGGCTCCGTACGTTTCTGCGTAGATTATCGCGACGTCAACTCCAAGCTTCGTCTAGAGGACAGCCCTCTTCCCCTCACGGTAGAAGCCATCGACCGATTGTCGTCCGGTCAAGGCAACCTCGATTCTCTATTCCTTTGCACCCTGGACCTGGCATCTGGTTTCTGGGGTATACCGATCAAAGAATCCGATAAACATATCACCGCGTTCACTACTCATCGCGGCAAGTACGAGTTCAATTACTTGCCTTTCGGTGTTCAATCCGGTCCCTCGTATATGTGCCGCCTCATGGACGCCGTTCTCGGTGGGCTGGCATGGGAGATTTGTATGCCATACTTGGATGATGTCGGCGCCTGGTCGACAGGCGTAGGTGACTCGCTGCAGGCCAGGGAAGAGTCGTCATTCCAACAAATGTTACACCGTCTTGATCTTGTCTTGGAACGTCTCATCTGGGCGGGCCTCACTTGCAAGATGTCGAAATGCGTTTTCTTTGCCACCTCGGCTGAATATCTCGGCCACGTTGTTTCGCGTGAAGGTCTTCGGATGGATCCCAAGAAAGTGGAAGCCGTCTCGAAAATCGACCCTACCCAAATCAACTCTATCGAAGCCGTCCGTTCTTTCCTTGGACTGTGCTCGTACTACCGCCGTTTTATACGCCGTTTTGCGATCCGTGCAGCGCCGTTAACCGCTCTCACGCGGAAAGGGTGCGACGTCCCGGTCGAGTCGCAAACAGAAGCCTGTCGACAGGCTATCGAAGATCTCAAGCAAGCTATCTGTGAAGAACCCGTACTTGCACCTCCTCGAGACGACCGTCCTTTCCTCGTTAAAACCGACGGTGCTAGCAAGCTCGGCATCGCCGGCGTCCTCGCCCAAAAAGACGACGAAGGGAGAGAGCGCGTCGTTGCATACTACGGTCGTAGCTTGAGTCCGGCTGAGCGCCATTGGACAGTCACTGAAATCGAACTTCTAGCAGCGCTAGAATCGATCCGAAATTGGAGGCCTTATCTTTGGGGTCGCCACTTCACCCTCGTCGTAGACCATTCAGCTTTGCGCTGGCTTCACACGATGAAAGATCAAGTCACCGGTGGTCCAGCCTCGCGCCTCATGCGATGGGTCCTAAAGCTAGCCGAATATAGATTCGACGTCGTGCACAAACCTGGAGTCACTCACTGGGACGCCGACGGCTTATCCCGCTTAGTTGCTCTCGAGCCTGATCACGATCCTCTCCATCTCGAGGAGAGTGACGCCCATTCTTTCGATTCTTCTGAAATTCACGACATAGTCGCCGCCGCGGTTACTTCATCCACCCTCACCGCTCGCCGCCAACAAGCAAGCGATAGGCTCGCTCGTCAAGCATCGGAATCTTCGGAGTCGATTACCTCCTCGTATCTCGATGTGGGCGTGCCTCATGCCGACGAATTACGTCAAGCGCTCTCTACCGACGATCTCGCCAGCTCGATCCTTTCTGAAGTCGAGTCGATCCTTCCGAAAGCTTCCTCTTCGATTGACTCTAGCTCGTCGTCGAAGAAAAGTTCCCGATTCCTCCTTCGCGATGGCCTACTCTACTACCGCTCCTCAGAAGCGGAAGAGGCTCCTCTTCGTTTGTACATTCCGGAGTCCCTTCGTGACACGTACCTCCGCGCCTACCATGACCACCTTGGTCTCGAAATTTGCGATTCGAATTTTGTTTTTGCTGTTACTATAATTGTTGGCTCGTTTAAGGTAATAAACCGGCATGACTTCGACTTCTCGTTCCGCAGTTGCTCTGCGAGACTCTCTCTCTCTCTCTCTCCGTCCTCCTCTCCTCGGCCGACGGAGGGAAGTTTCGTCCAAAACATTCTCCGGTCCCAGGATGTTCCGTGGGGGTCTCTCTGCGCTCCGCGAGGGAAAGGACGCGATCTCGCTCCGAGATCACCCTCGCGCCCTCCCACGCTGCCCCGCCGTGCCCTCGGTCCCTCGCCCCCCGCGGCAGGTTCTTCCTCTCGGCGTGCCATCCGTCGCCTCCGGCCGTTATATTATTCCCCCCCCCCGCGCGAGGTTCTTCTCCTCCGCGCGCGGTTCGTTTCCTCCGGCCGTCGTTCGTTCCCCCCCCCGCGCGCGCTGTTTCCCCCCCCTCGCTTCGATTCCTCTCGCGATTCCTTCGATGATTGCCTCCATCTCGTCCGTTCTTCTTCGCGATTCTCGCGGAGGGGGTACCGATGTTTAACGTTAGTTTCGCCGCGTTTTCGGTGAAAGAAAGGAAGAACGAATGGCACGCGCCCCGCGTCTCGCGTCTTGTTTCGTCGCCCCTTGCTCGTCGCTTGTCTAGAAGGTCTCTCTGCACATCGCCTTCTTCCCCCCGCGCGAGTTTGGACCTCTCCTCGACCCTCCGCGTTGGCTTCAGCGGACGAGTTTTCACTTTAACGATAGTTTGAACCCTTCGTTTGCGTAGTTTTGCGCTCTCTTTCCGTATTTCTTCGCGCATGACGAGCGATCGCGACCTCAGCCTTTGTCGCACGGGGAGGGTTTGTTTATCGTATGATTCCGGAGTGTTTACGTTAGTTTTCTGAGCCCAAGGTCGTTGGGGTTTGGGTTTCTTGTGAGTGTTTTTGTAGCAACTTCGTCGAGTCCCACCGTGTTCCCAAGCGAGTCCCCCCGAGTTCCCGAGTCTATACCCCGAGTCAACGAGTCAATACCAGCCAAGCACGCGCCTGAGCCACCCCCAGTCGCCTGCCACCACCTCCCACAAGCCTCCTTCCACACTTCCGCGCCCTCCGTGCGTCGTGCGTCGTGCGTCGATCACCATGCCCGTAGTCACCCCCGAGGAAAGCTCCATGAGCTCCCCGCAAGAACCGCATTCCGCGCTAGCTGCCGGCGCGCCCTCGCAGGCCATCTCCAAGAGTGAGATGAGCCTTGCTCTGACAATATATGCAAAATATGCAGAAAAAACACCCCAAAATATGCATGCAAAATATGTGGTGGGCGACCACGAGCGGCGGCGGCGCGGCGGCGCCCACATAGCTTATTTATAGCTTATAGTTGCGTAGAACAAGAATGACCAAGAGCAACTATATAATATATAGGCCCCCATCCTCCTTGTCTAGCTCCCTACCCCTACCTAGCCCATACCCATACCACAACTCACTAACCCACACACATAAACATAACAACATAACTGCTTAATTAGTTAGCCAGAAGCAGTTGTTTAACAACGACATTTTAGATCGAGAAGTATCACTCTCATCCCCGCTCGTGCTTGCAGTTAGCAGTTAATTCCGAATTGACATAAGTTTTCATTGTACGAAGCAGATCATCACGACTGATATCGATGATTGTTTTCACAGTGAATTTATTGCTCAAGAGAGTGTGTATCATATAAACCAGTGTGAATGATTTATCAGCCTCGCAAATGGCATGTAAGGTGTCTTCAATGTTCGTATTGTGCTTGAAATCGAATGAACTGAATAAGGACTTACATTCGACAGTGTACGTCAACAAAATAAACCTTTTAATAGTCTCACCGCACCCGCGGCCGTGGACCCTCTACTTTCTACTCACGTAGGAGAACTTTCTACACCCCCACTCCCCCGGCCCTTCTCCCCCCGCCATAAGGCGACTCCCCCCGTGCACTACTAGGGGGATAGGGGTGAAGGGCTTAGATATGGTCCGGTGGCCCGCGCCTCCCCCCGGTGATCATTCCCCCCCTTCCTCCTGTGTCTCCGAGTGGGCGGCGGCCTCAGCCCCGACTTATCCTGTAAACAGGTGCGGGACTTACCTATTTTCCGGTGAGCGGAGCTCTCGCTCCGCCCACCCCCTTCTCCGCGCGCTCTCTCCCCTCTCCTGCAGGCACGCGCAATGGCGCGCCTGCGGCAGGCCTCCAGCTGCCCTGTGGCGGCCCTTGGAGGCTCCTGGAGGCCAGCTCAGGGGGCAGAGGAGGCTGGGGCTGGGCCCTGGCCTCCCCTGCCTCTCCCTCGCTGGTGCTCCCGAGCCTCTGGGGCCCCCAGTCTGCACCTGTCTGCCTGTCGACCAGGGGGGGAGGGGGGGTTGGAGCGATGGGCTGGTCACGAGGGGCCAGGATGGGCGAATGGGGCGAGCCTGTGGGGAAGGGAGTGGGTCAGTAGGGCAGTGGCCTCCTGGCAAGCCATCAGGCGTGCCAGGAGGATGGGTGGTTCCTCCCCCATGGCAGGGGAGGAGTGGAGAGAGGGGGGGGCTCGTGCCCCCCCATGGGTCAACCAAGTATAAACTTAGTTGAGTGTACGTCAACAAATGTGGGTTCGACTCAAGCAGCCTCCTCAGGGAGTTGTTGCTCCCCCCCGGGTTGACCCCAACCGGCGGTGGCGGACTGATGCTGTCCAATGCTTCCGCCATAACCTGCATGGCAGATTTAGAAGTGGCATATGGCGGAAAGAGAGGTAAGATGAATTTTTTAAAGTTATCGTCCATCTTTCTTATTCTCCATTGCAATCGCTTGAGTACTACATCATCAGTCGCCATTCCATTTATAGACATGGTTGAGCACTGTGAGGTGGGTGCCTTTGCTTAAATACAATAAGATTTTTTTGTACCGACACATCGCGTATTTGGAAACGAGGGGTACCAAATGAAGGCAAACGACCTTACGAGTATGGCTTATGGTCCAGTGTGCAAAGAAGCAAGGCCTTGTGGACCCGGTGAGTTGGCGTCACAAATTTCCTCGTCATTCGATGTTTGTGCCTCGCCGCATGAAGTTCATGCATGAAGGCCCCACCTCCACCTTGGCTTTGACGTAAGTTTTGTTTTGAAAGGGCCCAAATTTTGTTGTCAAAATTTGAGGGTTGGGCACCTAAATTTTGATCAAAATTTTGACGCTTTCAAATATTTTGTCCTATTATAACCCTATAACACTCTCCCTCGCACCTTCGACGACGACTGCGTCGTGGACCACGTCGTGCCACACCTTCTGGCTAGGGAGGAAAGATGTTATGGGTCGTGAGTTGGGGGACGAGGCGGGGGCGTGAGGCGGCGCCCTGCTGCGCCTCTCTCTCTCCTCGCGTGTCGCATCTTCCAATCTGCGCGCGGCCCCCCAAGTTTTGTTTCTTTCCAAGTGAAAGGCCCCAAATTTTGGTCAAAAATTTCGATTTCGATTGACCACCCAAATTTGACAAAAAAATTTACAAAACTTACGTCAACCCCAACCTCCACCTCTATTTGGACGTAGGCCAACTACAGACTCTATTATATTTACCGTATTTGGAAAGGATTTGGAACTCCCCTCACTATATTTCCCATCTAGGCCCCCCATGGGTCAACCAACAACCAAGTATGAACTTCGTTGTTCCCCCAGCCTCATCAGGAAGAGATAAGAGTTAGAGTTAGGTTCTAGATTCATGTTCATAGTTCATGATTCGAATTCGAATCACTGATTCTACTTCTATGGCCGATGATGGACTCCTCCCCCCCCCTTGGTATCTGCCCCAGATCCCCCATTCCGGGGGCTCGCCACCTCACCCCTCCGTAGAATTCTCCGCGCTCTCCCTCCCCAGCCCTCGCTCGCTGCCCCGCGAGAGAGAGAGGGAGAGAGAGAGGGAGAGGGAGCAAGAAAGAGAGAGGGGGAGAGGGGGAGAGAGAGAGAATGCGTGCCATCGTGCTACTGCTCGCGCTGCTCGACGCTGCGGCGTACGCGCGCAGCGTCGGCGCGATCAGGCCCACCGGCCTGCACACGCCTGCTCATTCGCTCTGCCGTGCGCTCCAGCTACGTGGAGGTGAGAAAGAGAGTCCAGCGAGAGCCCCACCGTCTCTCACTGCTGAAGAAGGCGCCATCTGTTGCCATACCCACGTTTCGCCCAACCATCTCGCACGACAGGCTCTAGCCAGCTCTTCGTGAAGACTCTCTCAGGCAAGACGGTAACTGTGGAGGTGGAGGAGTCCGACTCAATCGCCGATGTGCGTACGCCCAGGACTGTTGTCTCACGCTGGCCTAGGATGAGACAGGACAGCTCTTCTTCACGAACAGTTGGCCGGCACAAACTCAATGCCTCCAATTCGATTCTTCTGTGACCCTGCTCTCGCAGGTGAAGGCCAAGATCCAGGACAAGGAGGGGATTCCACCAAAAGAGCAGCGGCTCATTTTTGATGGCAAGCAGCTTGATGACACGAAGACGATTGGCGACTACAACATCGAGGAGGAATCGACGATCCATTTGGTGCTTCGGCTCCGCGGCGGGCTGTTTTGAGGGTCATTTGCGGCACACATGTCTGCGTGCCGGTTTAGAGGGTGGATGTGTGCATCTGCCGTATGTGCACGTGATGAAGCTTATGTTGGTCAACGGCAGGGAGATTGCGCACGAGTAATTTGCATTGTGTTGGGATTAATTGCAAGAATCAAACAACGAATGCTGATGGTGGTGGGGAAGTGGACTTGGTATGATGAACGCTTGGGATGGGAAATGAAGGGAGTACGGGCTGCAAGCAACAAGCTATGATTTTGAAAATGGAGCGTTTCAGTTCTATGGTGACTCCCTGCGTGCAGCTTGGAGTCTGGCCACGTGACGGCAAGCTGTAGTTTGCGTGCAGCTGCTGAAGGCCTTGCAATCACTCGGCGCAGCGTAGCCTCGAAGATCGATATCGATATCGGTCTGCGCATCTGCGCATTGACATGTGCATATGTATGGCATATGCATACGTGGCCACCTACCAACTAGCATCTAAGTTGTAAGTTGATACTTAGTTCACCCATGGGGGGTAGGCCCAGCTCAGGATTTCTTTGGACCCCTCCTCAAATTTCGTTCGATATTTCGCACACAGATTTCGCACATTCACTGCTCACTGCCCCAAATTTTGCAGTATACAGTATGGAGATGGAGGCACGCAAACGCCCGCGCGCTAGCCTCTGCCCCACCTCCGTACCTCCTATCTATATGATAATATAACTGAGCGTTAGTACCACTACTCTCACTAGCCCGGTACTATCACGACTCACGACACCCCTCAGCGCACCTGCCCGTACGTACGCCTTGACGTGTGCCAATGCCACAGATACGTAAACCTATGCACCCTTTCAAATCTCCCCTCTCGCAGACCTTGTACCTTGTACCCCTTCAAATCTTCCCGGATGGGACAACAGGCAATAGGTTTCGGGGGCCTCTTCCTATTAAGAGGACGTGTTAACGAGTCGCAATGGGTCCGTAACAGGTAACAGGTCAACATTAAATAAACGCTCATGACTCATGACTCATGATTCTAATTTTATAGATTTATCAGTATGATTTATAACTCTTTACTGCCGGGTCACCGCAACAGGGGCCTCGGCTCGGTTTCTTCAGTATTTCTTCTCACTTCTTCCCCCGCAGGCGATGCGCCGCCGGGGGGCCCCAGGGGGCATGCCGAGACGCAAGGCGATGGCGCCGCAAAACCTGTAATGAATGTAATCGTATCTTGTATCTTATCTTCATTATATATTATATAAAAAACCTTTTGATGTTCTCGCCTCGCGCGCGGCCACGGGTTTATCTACTGTAGCCACGCCCACTTCCCTTGCTCTCCCTCGCTCGCTTCCCGCCTTGCGGCAACTCCCCTCGTGCACTACTTGGGGCCCAGGTTGCGGGGGGGGGTTAGGTTGGGCGGGGTGCACCGGCCCCTAGTGGAGATTCCCCGTCTTCCTCCTGTGCCTCTAGGTGGCCCGTTTCTTCTGTGTCGAGGCGTGGGCGTCATCGCATGGTACGTTGGTTGTCTCTTGTGTTGTTGTTGTTGTTTTCGCGGTGTGGTTGCTTGTCGTTCGGAGGTTGGGTGTGTGCGCCTAGGTCTCAGGCGAGCCTCTCGGCAAGGCCGATTGCTTTCGCTACTAAGCCTAGACGGGCATTCATTCTTAATATTCCTTTGTCGTCTTCTACAAAGGTAGGAGCGCTGAGCTCTGAGCTCTGGCAGGCTCTTGAGTTTTGGTTTTCTTCCCTGTGCCGCCTTTCTTGTGCGTGCCTGGCTGTGAGTGTTCGGCGTAGTAAGCCCTCTTACTAGGGTAGTGAATCTCACTAGTGTGGATTCTAGAACGGGTATGTAGTGGTATTCGTATGACTCGAACTCTACTCTATATCTATAGAAGTCTCTTATTCTTATTATGTATTTCCACGCAATGATGTATAAGGTTTTCAAGCTGTCGGGGGTGGTCGCGTCCGGATACGCGAATAGTCTGTCCTTTGCCTTTTGCTTTCGGGTCCGATTCGCGCTGGGGGTGTAGTCTGCGATGGCGTCTATGGCGTCGAATACTTTTTTCGTCGCGGGGCACCACGCTAGGTGGCACGAGTTCTCCTGATGGCCTTACATAAATAAACCATACTTTACGTTTTTACGTTTACGGGATAAAAAATCGGCATGGTCCTCTTTCGTCTTTCGACGGAACGCGACCTCAGCTCCTGGACAAGTTATGGTCGCCACAATCTAGGATCTAGGTGAGCATATACGGGGAGAGTCTCGAGTCTCGAGTTTCCGAATGCGTACGCCGCATCGCCGCATCCACATGCACACAGGCAAATGAGCATTGCCCAAGCCTGAGTTCGCGTTCCGTCGAAAGAGGACCACACACGCGAAAAGCGTAAAGCGTAAAGCACCCCAAGGGACAAACAAGGGAGAAAACCTAAAATCAAGGTCGCACTAGCAGAACTCAATCAACAATCAAGGTCGCACGAAAACTCAGTGCCCCGATCTTTAAAATTTAAAACGAACGAAGGCATTCTTGAGATGAACACAAACCTGGCCCTAGTTGCTGGTAGCGCGCGCGCTTGGGATGACAGCAACACTGGCCTAATGGCTAAAGGTAAAAGTAAGTACAAGTATTGAGTACCGGCAAGAACAAAAACCCCAACCCAGAAAACACTCAACCCACATCCCACACACCACACACCCCTCAGCGCCTTCAAACCAACTCAATAGGAAACCGTACGAAACAAAAAACAATCGGCCGCTCGATGCACAATGCCACAGGAGGAAGGAGAGAACTAGACCTTATCGGGGGCCGGTTCACGCCGCCTACCACTGGCACGGGAAGCCCCAACCCCAACCATCAACCAAACCCCAAAACCCCTTGAGCCCCTAAGTAGAGCACGAGGGGACGCGCCCCAAGGCAGGTGGAGGGAGTGAGAAAGGGAGCGGGCGTGGCTGCGAGATACTTGTGCAGGGCCGCGCGCGTGGCGAGAATATTAAAAAGTTTTTTTTTCCGGTGCCCATCTTCCTTTCCACTTTCCTCCTTAGTGTGTTAACATCCATGTCCATGTCCATGTCTATTTCCGCACGCTTTGGAGGCGGGGTACAGCTGAGAGTGGGCGGTCTTCCTTGCTCTGCCGACGAGAGGCCGGACGCGAGCGAGAGCGCGAAGCAGCCAGAGGGGGAGGAAGGGGCAGAGAGGGAATACGAGGGAGAGAGGTGAGAGAGCGAGTCAGCGGAAATGTTCCTCAAACTTCTGATCGGAGCCCTTGCGGTCGAGAGCGCCTCGATCGCCCCCGTTGGTGAGGTGGATGCAGTCGGTGCAACGGCTGTCCTCCAGGCGGCGACTCTTCACAGCGTGAGCCAGGCAGTGGGCACGACAACGGCGGCATCTGAGCGTGCAAGCTCGCAGCCGTCCCCATCTCCTCGTAAGGCAACGCTATCTTTGGGATCTTCGTCTCTTGGCAAACTTTTCGCTGATGGTCTGAAGGCCACACAGGATGAGGCATCGCACCAACCGGTGCATGAGACTGAAAGTAAGGGCCTGGCCAACAATGAAACGAATGCAGGCCAAGACAAAGGCACGTCGACGCCAAAAGAGCAAGTGCCCTCTGCGGGCGACACTCTTGCCGGAGCTATTCTGAATGCCGTGAGCAATGAGGATACAGAATCTCTTACTCGTGAGCGCCGATCATAACTCGCTACGGCTGTTGATCTATATGCTGGTTTGAACACATGCTGCCACAAGCTGTTTTTTCAACCAAGACTTTCTATGCAAAGTCTTACCCTGGCACGGTGGCATTGGGCAAATGTTGTGCTGCATGGGTTTTGTGGCGAGCGTGGTGTTGTCACCACATGAGGGCTCAAACGTTTGACCAGGCGATGGTGCTACTGCTACTTTCCCACGGGCTGCATGAATGACGACTAAGTAGCTTGTTTTGTTGGTGGGGCGCAGGTTGCCGTATCTCACCACTGTACCGCGACTAGCTATGCTCGTCCTCCTGCCCAGCTCAATCGTCTACATCGTATCCAACTTGACAATCGATAAACAAAGCGGCTAGGGGTGCAATTTTGTTGGGACTTAGTCATTGTTATGCGAACACTTGACACTTGACAGTTGAAATCCATGGTGTTTCATAACACGTATGTCCACGTCTCTTCTCCATTACGATACATTACGACACATGTATATTGGTTAAATGTCAGGAAATCGCACAAATCAACTCAGCTTTAGTTTATAACTTAGTTTACATATGCATATATGCATATGCAAAACCCAAGCCCCACTAGGCTCCATCCCACATCCCATTGCCCCCTGAGCTGCGCGCCGAGATGACCCTCCAGGGTCTCCCCCAGGATCCCTTTGAGCAGGGCCATGGCGCGCGCTACCCATTCCAAAGGACCGCGCCCGCTCGCCGCGTCTGCGTGTGCTCGCTGAGCCACTGCAGCCGGAAACCCTCCCCTCCTCGCTCAGCCGCATGGCTGCAACGATGGAGCAAGGTGTGGGGGGCCTCATGTGGGGAGGCCCATGGCTCTCCCCATGGCCCCACTGGGTCACTCCCACCTGGGACTGCCGCCTTCACCGGCCTCGCGGCCAACTTTTTGCGTTTGCGCGCGCTCGCTGAAACGAGCCTCAGCCGGAGATCATAAACCCCCAAGGACTTTGGTTTTTGGTTTCTTGGGAGTGGTTTTGTAGCAACTTCGTCGAGTCCCACCGTGTTCCCAAGCGAGTCCCCCCGAGTTCCCGAGTCTATACCCCGAGTCAACGAGTCAATACAAGTCAAGCACGCGCCTGAGCCACCCCCAGTCGCCTGCCACCACCTCCCACAAGCCTCCTTCCGCACTTCCGCGCCCACCGTGCTCTGTGCGTGCGTCGTGCGTCGTGCGTCGATCACCATGCCCGTAGTCACCCCCGAGGAAAGCTCCATGAGCTCCCCACAAGAACCGCGTTCCGCGCTAGCTGCTAGCTGCCGGCGCGCCCTCGCAGGCAATCTCCAAGAGTGAGATCAGCCTTGCTCTGACAAGCTTTTGCGATTTTAGCGTCTTCTGTCTTTTTTTGATTACGTTTTGTTGTTGGGGCCCAAGGGGGGGGTCCGGGTCCTAATGGACCCCGGATATTTGCTAGTTGGGTGTATTGGGAACTTTCTACCGTGAAAAATCCTCAAATTTCCTCAATTCTGAGATGGTCATTTTTTCACCCCTTATAAAAAAACACTGTTTGACCGCCCTACCATTACCATTACCCATTACTAGTAGCATGTAGCATACCGTAAGAGTAAGATCTTGTGATAAAACCTCTATCCTCTATCTATCTTGACTCGGTGAATTTTCACATTCTCACCCTTAGAAGTTAAAAGCCCTGTTCGACCGCACTACAGACTAGTGTTGAATTGAAGGGGAGTGCGTAGTGATGGAAGCGTAGAGCATAGGGCATAGTAGAGACGTAGAAAGAAACAATATAATTCACCATCGTGCATCGTGGTTATAATGGTAGAGCTGGGATAACCATTAGAGGCTTGCGAATGCGATACCTAATATAGCGAATGAGTATTGATTGTAACGGTCTGAGCTCGCGAGATTAGCCCAACCGCGGCTTTTCGAAGGTCTCGCGTGCGAGGACGTGGGGTGCGGGGGGGGGCGGGGGGGCGGGCGTGGGCCGGCTTCAAAGGCGAGCTCGGGCGTCCTCTCTCCTTCTCTCATCAGGCGGCGGCGGCGACGACGAGCTCTGGTCGCGGCAGCAGGGTTTTGACCAGGAGAAGATCGAGTCAACGGGGGCCCGGGGGGGGCGGGGGGGGGTCCGAGGCGGGGAGGGGAAGGGGGAGGGAGCGGAGGGGGGGGGGGTTGGGGAGGGAAGGAGAGGCGGGATTGTTTCGCGCGAGAGAGGAGAAGGTCGTTGGCGGGTGGGCGTACGGAGCTCGTTCGCGGGAGAGATTCCCGCCGCGCGGGCAGGTAGCAGGGCCACCGGTGGGTGGCAAAGGGGGGAGGGTTGGGGGGGGAGAGAGAGAGAGAAGACCGGTGGCCGAGGAGAGGAGAAAGGAAGAGAGGAGAGAGAAGAGAGGGAGAGAGGTGGAGAGGAAGAGAGTGCTCCCGAATTCTTCCCCCCTTCTCTCTTCTCACCGGAAGAGAGAAGGCGCGTTGGGAAGATTCTCACCCCTCCCCCCCCGCCCCACTCTCTCTCTCTCTCTCTCTCTCTCTCTCTCTCTCTCTCTCTCTCTCTCTCCCTGCTGGCCTGCTGCCCCCCCGCGGAGGACTCCAATCCCTTTCAAAAAGGAGCCGCGGACGTAGTTCCCTCGCGTAGATATGTGAGAAAGACGCCGAGGGGCGTCGAGAAAAAGCGTCCAAGACTCAGGTGTGCGCGGAGAGAGAGAGTGAGACGACTGCTTGGCCCGTCCCCACGTCTATGATAGCACTGCGATGATAGCAATAAAGATGGCGGAGGATAGATCAAATTCTCGAGATGGCGACCACCGACGCCGAGGCCTCACTCTCTTCCTTCCTCCTCTCTTCAAATGTCAAATATCTATCTGGCTGGCGTCTCTTGCCTCTGCGCCCCTCTCTCTCTCCTCTCTCACATATCTGCTTCGTCTCTTCCACACATCATGTATACTCTACCCCTCTTTCTTCTCATCTAGGATTTGGCTTTCTGCCTTCCTTCGCTCAGTAGTTGCCTTTCGCTGTTTCTCTCTCCCTCCCTCCCTCCCTCCCTCCCTCCCTCTCTCTCTTCGTCTCTCTCTCTCTCTCTCTCTCTCTCTCTCTCTCTCTCTCTCTCTCTCTCTCTCTCTCTTCTCCCCCCCCCCCCCCCTCTCTCCCCTTCTCGGGAGGGTGGCTGAAGAGGGGTTGTGTGGTGGACGAGCCCCGAGCGCGGGCCCGCTCATCCCTCCCTCCCTCCCTCTTCCCCCCCCTTCTCTCGGCCTCACCAGCTCGCTTGCTGTCCGCCGCCACGGCCCGCCGCCCATGCACCTTTCCTTCGCCGCGCTGCTGCTCGCCGCCAGCCTCTGTCCCTTAGTCACCGCGCTCCACGTGTGCTCTCTCGCCTTCTCTCCTGTCTCTTCTCCTTCTCCTCGCTCTTTGCTCTCCACTGGCGCCACGCCAGGTGGCGACGGCGAGGCAATAGATGCTGACTGGCTCCCCTCGTCCAGCTCCCCCCGCCTCCGCACGCCCACCATGCTCGCTGAGCCAGAAGACGACAACGACGATGAGGAGGTTGTGGTGCTGATGGACCGCATGCGCAAGATGAGCGACGCAATGCTCGAGGTGGTGCCGCCCATCCTGCGCGCGGTGCCGGCCACCGCTGCCTTCGCCCTTGCGAGTGTTCAATGGGCCGGAAAAGCGGCCAAGCGCGTGCGCAGGGAGATGGAGCGCACCGAGCCGCTCCTCAAGCCGGCACAGGAGCGCGCGGCACTACAGCAGCAGGAGGCTGCCGAGCCGGCGCCCTCGCCATCTATTCCCGCGGCGGCCGACACGGCGGCCGCCGTCCCTTCGAAGCCTCCTGCAAAGAAGCTGAACGGCGCATCCACAACCTCGAAGCCCTCAACGCTCCCTGCACCTGAATCAGAGGAGCCTCTGTCAGTCACGTACTCCATCCAGCACATCTTCAATGGCGCATCCAATGGCGAGGCTACGACCAAAGCCAACGGCGTGGCCAAAAGCAAGGCCAATGGTGTCAAGAATGGCGTGGCCAATGGCATCGCGAAGAGATTAGCTGACAGCATTGCTGAAGGGCTTTCACGCGGCCTCGCCAACGGCTCAGCCGATGTCCCTGCTGCTGACACATCTGAGGCAGAGGCCGCCCCGAGGACCAGCGGGGACACTGCTCCGGATATCTACTCGGTTCAACAAGTCAAGAGCACTGGCGTGGTGCCGAGAATCCCCGAGCGGAAGGTGCGCGATGACAAGACAGCGGAAGCGCCAACGGCGCCTGCAGCACCTTCGCAGCCAGTTGTCGAGCCGCGGACGCTGACGGGCGATGCTGCTGCTGCGGTACATTCCATCTCGGGTCCTCTTTATGACGAGGTGAGCCACGCAGAGCGGGAGCGTCTGGGCTTGCGGAGCACGCCTTCATTGCTTTTTCAATGTGGCGCACGCCGCGTGTTCCTCTGGAGGCTGCGGCGTCGCATCTAGCCCTGCGCCACACAATCACACTGTGCCCAACCTCGTAGGCCGCAATGGAAGCAGAGGCGGCGGCGTCCAACCCGTTTTCTCGCGGCAATGCCAACCCGTGCTCGGTCGCGGTAGTCGGCGTTGGCGGCGCGGGTTGTAACGCCCTCGCCAGATTGCCCTCATGGCTTATTGGAGGGTCCTCGGATGGGAAGGAGGCTGGAACGAACGCCAACGCCGGATCGGTGCGCACATTTGACTGGGCTGGGCAATGCACGTATACACGCCTGCTGCTTGTGCGCCGGCGCTCGCTTCTTCTCAGGCATCGTGCGCCAGCCCGCTAGGCGCCCTCCCTCAGGGCTTGTCCGCACAAGCACACAAGTGGACGCTCCTCACTTGCGGGTTTGGCTCCTCCTGTGTTACCTTTCAAAGTTGCAGAGCAAAAGTCAGCATGCGCTGCATCACGCGTTTCCTAGCATGTCCTCACACGTGGCCCCCCCCTCCTTTGATGGTCGGGCAGTCATCTCGCCGCGTCTCGCTCCTGGCCCTCAACACTGACGAGCAAGCCCTCGTTTCATCAGCTATCAGCAACCGGATCCTCCTCGGCCAGGAGCTTCTTCAGGGCAGGGGCGCCGGTGGCAAACCTCAGAAAGGCGCAGAAGCCGCAGATGCGTCGGCGGCAAAGGTTAGGGAAGCAATGGCGGCACTTGGTGGAGGCGTCGATGCGCCGCCGCCCAATCTCATCTTTATTGCAGCCGGGCTTGGGGGGGGTACCGGCTCTGGTGCTGCGCCACTCGTGGCCAAGGTGGGTTTCACGAGCACGTCGCCGGTGGTGCAGCACCTGCGGTGCCTATGTTGCCCCGATGAGTCTGGCAGCCGTCCACCATTCCATTTCCCGCCATCCTACCTACCAGGTGGCTCGTGAAATGGGCTCCCTTACAGTTGCCGTGGTCACCACCCCTTTCGCCTTCGAGGGCGCAATACGTGCAGCTGCTGCACAGGTCCGCCCAGCCATAGGCGCCGGCTCGCAGTCCCTCCGACTCAGCTGCTGACGCACCAATCTCAAGTGCAACCTAATGACCACCATATCGTTTCCGTCATGTCTCACAGCTCTTGCTCGCATGTTCAATGCCCCGCAGGCAGCGATGGACGACCTCCTTCCCCTAGTGGACATGCTCATTCACGTCGATAATGACAGACTGGCCCAGATCCTTCCGGCCGGAACCTCAGTTGCTGACACCCTCTACGCTGCGGACGAGGTGAGCAGAACATTGTTGACCTACTTATCCTCCTCATCACTCGGGGGCAGATGCGGCCTGATGCATGGCATGCAAGGTTGTAGTGATCTCACGGCATGGAAGCGGATTTTGTGTTCCTGTGGCAAAATGTGTGCTGCTTTTCCCGTTCCACGTTTGATTTCCGCCCCGTGCGCAATGCAAACGCAGGTCCTCCGTCAAGCCATCCTAGGCATTGCATCCATTCTCTCCTCATCGCAGTTGATCAATGTTGATTTCGCGGACCTCCGCGCGATTGTGCAGGACGCTGGCCTTGGCCTCGTTGCCATTGGCCGAGCTTCAGGACCCGATCGTGCCGCTGAGGCCGCTAGAGCTGCGATTTCATCGGTGAGCACAATGCTCTTGAGCTGCGGGCGATAGTCTCAAGCGAAAATTAAAGAAAACTACCCTGTCGCGCTCACTCTTATGTGTT
Organism: Isochrysis galbana; assembly: GCA_018136815.1. Taxonomy (NCBI): domain Eukaryota; phylum Haptophyta; order Isochrysidales; family Isochrysidaceae; genus Isochrysis; species Isochrysis galbana. The sequence goes on along the minus strand of CM030933.1, from coordinate 4,424,672 downwards.
TCGGAGGCAACGCCCGCGGGAGGGCCCGCTACCCGCCTTCCCTGTCAGCCTGGCAAGCGCGGCGGTTGATCGCGTCCTGACCGCTTCCCTCCTCAACTTGTTTCCTTACTGTCGGTAGCCATTGATCGACGTGCGACGGGAGCAAGTGCGCGGCCTCATATACGCTGTACAAGGAGGTCCTGACATGTCCTTGAAGGAGGTGCAGACCATCGGCCGCATCCTGGGCGAGATGACCGAGGATGATGCACAGGTGTGCCTTTACCTCCAACGATTCGAATCCTCCACTCCAGCTAATTGACCTTCTTTGGGACGTGTGCTGTTCGTGGCCGTCGCCCGAGGCTGTCTTGAGGCTGAGTTGTGTGATGACCGTCCCCGCAGGTGATCTTCGGAGCCTCCTCTTCGGCGCTCCTCGGCGATGAAATTGTGGTGACGCTCGTCGCAACCGGCTTTGGCAACGGCCAGTATCCGACCGCCGCCGGTCTCCTCGAGGGCGTCAGCTATGATGAGCCGGAGGGCCGTCGCAGCATGTCCGACGCTGACGCCTATTTCGAGGAGGCGATGCCGCAGGCGACGGATTCCCTCGACCTTTTTGCCTTCCGTCCCGCCCAGCGCCTGGAGGGCATGAAGGAGTACGGCGAGTACCTCGATCGCCGGCTGAATGATTATGGCACTGGCTTGAGCTCGCGAAGGCGGAATGCGCGTGCTGGGCCCTCCCCTCGGGCAGCTGTCGATCCACCCTCGGCAGAGGAGAATCGGAGTCAAAATTCAGCGCCGTCTGTTAACGACGGCGCTACGAAGCCGCCCGGCCAGCGGATTGTGGTCAGAACGCACCGTGATGTGAGCCGCGATGCCTTTGGCGAGAGCGTCGATCACCCAGTCCACGGGATATGAGAATGATGGGGGCTGTGCATGCGAGGGTGACGTCCTCCAGTAGATGAGTCGACACTCTCCGACCTTGAGCGGCCACGCACATGGCGAGCAGGCCTTAGTGGCTGCGCCAGGGGTAGTGGTGCCACCTCAGACATTCTTGGAGGTGAGTGCTGAAGGCGCGGAGGCCTCGGCGCGCCGGACAATGGTTGATACACCTCAGCACAGCATCGATGTCGATTCGGACGCACCTATGCGTGGCTCCGGGCTAGGAGTGCTAGATGGCAGAGCCTACCGTCGGTCACCATCTACGAATCTCATCCGACCCCAAGGCTTCCGGATCCCCATCAAAGAGGCCCAGCTCGGACCTTGCCCTCTCCTTTCGCAATGAGAAACCGTCCGTCGATACTGTCGTTTTAATCACTCTCTGCCGTGCGTGCATCGCAGAAGCCTCGGCGAATGCATGCATGTGCGCGTGTGTACCCTAATGCTATGTTGTATGGTGCGCACGTGTGCGCATGCTTTTTCCTCATCTCTCATTCGTTGATTAATTGTGCTGCCATCATGTCATCTATGGTTGTGCGCTTGTATAAGGAACTCCCGCTGCCGTGTGCGCGTGGTCTCGGCTGATACGTTGCTTCTCATCTATCATACCTACGTACGTGGCGCGTTAATGCTGCGTCTTGTGCGGGGTAACAAGTACGCAAGATAAATAGTAGTCGCGAAGTGCGAAGTTGTGAGTTTTGCTGACTAAAACTGAACTTCTCTAGCGTGACTAGTGACTAAACCTAAACCACAACACCATGTGAACACATATTGGCTAAACACTACGTACATGAACACTATTTGTGGTGTGTGGGGTCGGCGCGGTGCCGAGTGACGACACATGCCCCGCGCTGAGCGGCGGGCTTCCCGTCCTGTGCGCACGCACACTGAGTTTTGTTTTTGCCACCCCTTCCTCCCCCCCACTAAACCACACTGCGGCACGAACGCTGACGCTGAACGCTGCACGACTTAACCACTACAGCACTCTCCAGAACGCGATCATTAACATCATGTGAAAAGCTTAACACATGTAAAAATCCGAACCCATCTGAAGAGTTCGGCTATTGTTCATCTTGTACTCTTGCGTACTTGTATCGCACACGTTTAGGCGTGGCATATGATACACAAAATAACATCTGAAGATTCTGGGCTTATACCTACGACGGGCACGGCATCCATTACCTCCCTAAATACATCGCCCTTCATGCTCCCTTCGCTCCCCCTTTTCTTCTCTTGCCCCCCCCTCGTTCGTTCCTTTGTGTTCGGTTTCAAACGGTTTCAAGGGTCCGGCCCAGGTACGCTACGCTCAGGGCGTATATATACGCTGGCGCGCCGCCGACTAGCCACTGCGTGCTTGTTGCGCGGAACTTCGCCTGGTTGACTGCGGCGGCTGCTCGACCGAACGCGTTGTGCGTGGCGCGACGTGCTGCGCGCGTGGGCCGCCCGAGCCTGTGCCCGGAAACGATGAGCAGATGCGCCGCTACCAGCCGCTCAGCGTGGCGCTCGACGACGTGCGCTGGCCGTGATAATTAATGAAATCCGATGTAGTCGGTAGCTGTAGGGGCCGCGAGCGTGCAGCAGCAGCAGCAGACTGTAGGAGTAGGAAGCTAGAATTAAGCTGCACGGCCGACTACGTCTCAGACGTGGTCTTGTAGTATCTTGTATCCCGTGACGCCCAATCGCGTTCTGTGGACAACATCGCACAAGCGCACTGACTACACTCCAATGTGAGTGCACTAGCACAAGAAAGTGGTCGATAAGATACGTATGACGTATGACTACCATAATGATCGCTCGCTCATTTCGGCAAGATAGCATCGGCTACTCAACGATGCTTCCAGCCGTTGAGCTCCCTAAATTACCGCAGGACCATGGATGCGGCATTTCCGCTCATGAAAATCAAGGACACCACACGGAGCGCGGGCAGCAGTCCATGCGACGCGAGCGCCGGTTGGATAGGACCGCGAGTGCGCTTTTCCGGGTCAACACACCTTACCTTTCATCGCGGGCGAAAATTTGGCCTTTAAGATCAAAATGCCTTCCGGCTTCCCCAAGATCTCGGTCTCCGATAGGGTCAGTCCTCAAGGACACCGATGATGGGGATGTCGTCTAGCATGCCCTCGTTGTGTACAACCTTGAAAGCGGCAGTCCCGTCCACGCCACCAACATCATAAATCGGCTTTGGACCAGGGTTGTGCTCGTCATCAGCGATGAACTGGGTGAAGTCGTATACCCTCCCATACAGAGCCACCCAGGGATCCCCCGCATGGGCCGCCAGTTCAGAGCGACTAACAATCCGCATTGACGAGTCTATCCCATCTGACGCCTCAACCACCCGACCGTTGTTGGCGGAAGCCTCAAGTTGATGCGGCAAACCGTGCGCCGGGAGAGCTGCAGCGGCGGCAGCAGCGCGCCGTTGTGGCAATTTTGCCGCCAATTTGTTGCCCACGATGGAGCCAAAGACGGTGCAGTCCAGCAAAGAATTACCCCCCAGCCGATTGTTGCCGTGAACACCGCCCGTGACCTCTCCCGCAGCATGAAGCCCGGGAATGACCGAGCCGTCGTCCCGCAGCACTGACCCATCAGCGTCCATGCGGATACCACCCATAGTGTAATGTAGAACCGGCACAATGCGTCCCGCGTAGAGCGGCCCGCCAGCCGGCAGGATGGGAGCGTGACGAAAGGTGGTCTTGCCGAAGCCGTCGACACCTCGTTCCGCGGCCGCATTGTACTCAGCCAGCGTCGCCTCAATCGTGCTCAGCAAAAGCGCCGCACCCCTAGCGTCGACTCCCGCGGCGCGTGCCGCCACCTGGTCAGGCGCTTGGCCGTCAGTTCCATCAGTATTCGCGAGCATCCACTTAGCGAGGTCGCTGGCACCCTCCAATTTGACTAAGAGACCCTTATGAACGTAATGATCGGTGTGCTTCCCCGCCTCCTTCGCCATGTCATCATTGAGCAAGAGAACAAACTCGCTTGCGCCCGATTCCAGTTCCGCCGCCACGACTTGGTCTCGAGGTAGCAGCTCGTTGACGAAACGCCTCCCGTCGGGGGTGAGCAGCACACCACCCACGCCTCGCATCATCTCGCCGCAGAGCGTCTTCGCGGGAGCAGAGAGCTCTCGAGGGTCTAGGAAGCCTGTCGGATGAATCTGTACCTTGTCCATGTCGATGGAGCCAGCGCCGATCGCCATGGCCATCTTCATGCCATCCCCGGTCGCCCATGGGCCGTTGGTGGTGGGGAAGTGCACGAGATCCGGCCGGTGCTTGGCAAGGAGAGACGTGTTCGACCGGTCGTTGGCGAACCCTCCCGTCGCAAGAACGGTATCATGCGCTTTAATAATGCCCGATTGCCCTGACGCTTGGTCAACGTATGATACGCCAGTGACTCGGCCGTCATCGTCAACCTCTAGCTTTGTCACCCGACAGCCGAGCATGAGCCGCAGCTGGCCGGTGGCTTCGAACTTCTTGACAGCACGAGAGAGAGCCACGGTCAACTCAGACCCCACCATTCCGTTTGCGGGGCGGTGCGTTCGTGCGAAGGAATGACCCCCTAGCTGCGCGAGGCGCGAAAGGTCGATGCCAGTCCGCTCTTGCAACCACTTGATCGCATCCGCCGATGAAGACGCGAGCAGTCCAATGAGCCCATCGGGCTCTCGCTTCGCCGATCGAGCCGTATCGTTGGCAAACGCCTCGATGCTGTCGGCTGCGTTCGCGTCCGTACGAGAGTGCTGAGGGCAGCACGCGTTGATGCCGGACGACGCCTTTGCAGAGTTGCCGCCCGTACGCCGCTCTTTGTCCATCAGAACCACGTTTGCCCCAGCATCGAGCAGCCGTAGCGCCGCGGTTAGTCCTGCCACGCCTGTGCCTACCACAAGCGCGTCCGGTAGACCTACCGCCATGGATGCTTGCACACCTCGCGTGGAGGCTCTGCCCTTGCCAACTGCACTGGCGCCAAGCATGGCTAAGGGCGTCGCAGGCGTCTGTAGGGCTGCACGCAGATACTGCGCAAACCGATTGGAGCTGGCGAAATGCTTTGCGACAAGAAGGATGCTAGTGTCATGCATGAGGATGCGTGACACTGCCTGCGCCTCGGCGCCAGCCTCAAGCGCACCCGAGCGTGCCGCAGATGCCACTGCGCCGAAGGCCATGTCCATCAACTCCACCACCTGGGCTGAAGTGCCGATGTCCGCGCCTGCCGCGACGCCCGTGGGACCGTCGGAGGATACTCCGGAGGCGATGTCTTGGACTGTGCTAGGCGACGACTCGAGGAGGGGCATGGCACTGCGAGGAGGCTGGACTGGGCTCGAAGGAACCGAGTGGGCGGCTGGAGCGCTGTTCGTGCCGCCACTAAAGGTACCTCCGAGCATTGGTGCAGGATCATGGGCGCGCCGTTCGAAATAGCTGTCGTATTGAAGCTGCAAGCGGGGTTGCCGAACAGTCAGAGTAGTGAGCCGTTGGAGGGCTTCCCGCTCGCACGTGCGGACGGGAGATAAACATGCAACACGTCGTAGGCGAGGAGCGCAACAAGGAGCATTATAAATATTTTCCTCGATGGCACGTAAGCACTAACGAGATGATGGAAGGGTGTGCTACCTGGGTGAGTTCCTTGACGTAGCGGATCGCCGATGAAAACTTGCTCAGAGTATTAACGAAAGCGACAAGCTCATCGCGCGAAATTGAAGCCTGGGAATGGGGGGGGGGGGGGGGGGGGGATGGGAACCAAGGCAAGAAGGGTTCGGGAACCAGGGGCCTGGAAAGGCCAATTCCGGACTTGGCCAACTGATCTCCATCGTGGACAACACCTGTCGCCCCGCGGTGCGGGCGGGCTCCAAAACTCCCAGCTCACCTGGATGAGCTCTTGTGGTAGAAGCAACATCTTCAGGGCCGCACCAAATCCGAGCATCGTCACTTTGGCATGCAGCCGGCATTTTTGGCACGCAACGCAATCAATGACCGTCGACACATTTTGGAAGACGGACTTGAATTGCTTCTTGAGGGACCACCACGAGGCCTGCAAAGGGGGAGGCAAAATAGAGACGTGTGGATGCGGGAAGCCGCCAGGATGTCCGCTAGATGTGCGGGGTGGGACTATACGCCCTGTTCAGAGTAGATGGACAAATATGTGGTGGAATTGGCACGCTCGACAGGGCTAACTGCCTCGCCTTCGACGACCTGGCGAAGATGCTGGCACAGCATCAACGGAAAGGTCAACGCGCATCTGACTTCCGCGGGTGCCGTGGCAGCTCACTCACCTGCTGCTCGCGGAATAGCAACCCCTCGTCGAACGCAGTGAAAACCGGCTCACAAGATCGAAGAATCGAGGAGTCTAACAAGCGACGCACCTGTGCCACCATGGAGAAATTAGCTCAGCCGTCTGACTCTTGCAGACGAATGGGAATGAGTCATGGCCAATACTTTGGGCGCCTTCCCGATGGAAGGGAGTGGGAACAGGGCATGCCCACTCACCAAGGCTGCCGTCTTCACATCTTCAGCTGCCGAGACGCCTGTGGAGTAAGGGTATGCCTCGAGATGCGGCGATGCACGCGAGAGCGCGCGCAGTAAGACGACGAAGGCAAAGTGTAGATTCTTGACCCTTTCTGGGTGGCCATCGAATTGACGCGCAAAGTAAGCAAGGTTGGGCTCCCATGTCTCGCGCCCCTTGCTCTTGGAGGGGGCATGGTACCTAATAAACATAAGTTTACAGCGGGCCGTTGATAAGCCATAAATTCCAAAATAGAAGATGCGGGGGGGGGGGGGGGGTTCATAGCTGCGCACCACCGTGCAATGTGGACATTGGTGGCGGAGTGCATTCCAGAGAGCATCCGGAAGAGAACTCGCTCCTCGTAGCAAATGTTTGTCGAGTCTCCGCCGGTGCGCATGAGGCAGTTCTCCTTGTAGATGGCTGACCAGATGTGTGACCCATTGTAGCCAGTGTAACGTTCTGAAAAATAGCGCAGGTGTGACGGTCGTGAGAACAAGTTAACCAACTGAAACCCATGGATGAATGATGCATTTGAGCTGTCTTACAAGGATTTTGCCTCAAGGTGGTCCTGCCAGAACCGGCATCGATCACCTGGATTGAGCTGCAGATTGACCACGTTGGACGTGTTGGTGTCGATGTGCGCGCACCTGCGACGGTCATTTGCCGCACAGGTGAGCAGCAACGCGACACCACGAGCACGAGAGTAGCCACATGCGAATAGGTGTGTCATTCACTCACATGTCGAGCCAAAACGTCGGAAGCTCCTCGTTGCTGCAATCGTTCTCTTTTTCAGTGAAGCTCATTTCGGCTTGCATTTCAGCCGGTGTGATGGTCGAGTCGACGCGATTTGCACGAGTGCTACCGCTCGGCTCTATTCTGTTGCCTCCAATGGCATTGCCTCCGAAGGCACCGCCGACATGAGCACTAGCTGATGCGAATGGGTTGTCTTCTTCATCTGCACCAAGCGCACACAAGGGCACAGCCGTGTCCTCCATCGTGTTCTCACACGTGTGCTCCTCCTCCTCCTGCGCTTGCCCCGTTGCCGCAGCAAAGTCTGATCCTGCGCTGGGTGGACTACTCGGTGCATCTGACAATTGGGTGCGCCCAAAGTAGACACATTTGTTGTCCATGTTGACATGAACGAGGCGGAAGAAGGTAGTCTCCGCAAGCTCAGATAGGAGCGCGTGCAGCTGCGCGCGAGAGCATGGACGAGGGCAAGGCACGGTCAGAGAGCGCGATGATGAAAGAGTGAATGAAGGAGGTATGGAAAGAAATTGGAAGAGAGGGTAGGAGCAATGTAAGTGGCGCCAAGCAGCAGCCGAGCTTAATGCAGGAGATGCAGGAGGAATTTTGGCGCTGGCTCGGGCCTGTTGCACCCCTGCTTCTGGCGCTCCTCTCTCTCCTCCTTCCGCTCCCCCTCCCACGCCCCCTCGCCCTCTCTCTGTCCTTGTCCCTCTCCCTCTCCCTAGCTCTCATCGCTCCCATCGTTCTCATCGTTCTCCTTTCCCCCCTCTCCCTCTCCCTGCTCTCTCACCTGCGCTGCATTGGCCTCCTCGACGAGCTCAACGTTGCACTGCGCATCAACGAGTGGTCCGGAGAGCACGGCGCGCTCGAACCTCTGCGCTGCCACGCCGGCCAGCAGCAGCACGCCGAGCGCCGCGACGAGAAAGGGCGCCATTGCCTCCCTGCTTCGCTCGGTCGCCTCGCCTCTCCATGCAGTTGATTGTTTCTCATCTCTATGGCGCGCACATATCCGTAACTCCCAGGTGCTCCGGCTGCGCTTCTCTCGCGTCCACTCCCTCAGCGCGAACTCCCTTCCTCTCTCTTTCTCCCTTCCCTCCGTCCCCCTTTCTCCTTCTCTCCCTCCCTCCCCCTCCCTCCCCCTCTCCCTCCCTCTCTCTCTCTCTCTCAGTCTCTCTCTCTGGACGCTTCCTCTCCCCTTTCTGTGGCTGGCGGCCACCTCATCGTCGAGCAGCGCTTCCCCCAGAACTCTACTTTACTTTGTACTCCGTACTTCTACTCCAGGGGCTCTACTCCTAGAGTCTTGAGTCTTGTAGAGCTATTATTAGCTCGAGAGGCTGGCTGTCAGTTCTGTTCTGCTTACTTATTAAAACAACTGAGCGTTAGTACCACTACTCCCACTAGCCCGGTACTATCACGACATCACGACACCCCTCAGCGCACCTGCCCGCACGCCTTGAAGTGGTGGCACAGACACATACACATATAATGCATACCTTCAAATCTCCCCCCTCGCAAACCCCCGGCTCCCATTATAACTCCATAACTCCCCACAAGTTACAATGGGGGAAAACCCAGTGAGGCGGACCGACCTACGTCGGGCGACTCACCGGGGAAAATCACCGGAGGGGGGGGAGGGACCTCTCGTCGAGAAGCAGAACGGCCCTTACGCCCTTACAGCTCGCGCCGCGAGCAGTCCTCGAAGAAATAAATAACGGCGCCCCCCGCGGCCCCGCGATCCGCGATGCCCGATGCCCGATGCCTGCCACAAGGACACAAGGACGCCTTGAGCCACTCCCTTCTTCTCCCCCTCCTGTCGCCAGCCGCCCGTCTTTGCCCGTTTGCTAACGCTAACGCAAACGGGGCCCGTTTCTTATCGCACTCCATCGGGGGGGGTGCAAAACGCAAACCCCCCCTCTCCCTCTCTCCATTCTCCTCCACCTCTCTCCCTGCGGCGCGTCGCCATGCGGCACGCCACGGCCTGCTCTCAGAGGGCCTTTGCGTGGGGGCTCCCAGAGGGCCAGCAAGGGCAGCTCAGGCTCAGGGGTTAGGGGGCAGTGGGCAGTGGAGGCGAGAAGCGCTCAATCAATCACCATCACCCACCGCATAGAAAAGCGTTCAATAACCATCAGCCTCCACGTGGAACGCGTTCAATCGCCATCACCCCCACCGCATGGAAAAGCGTTCAATCACCATCAGCCTACACATGGAAAAGCGTTCAATCGCGGAAGATCGTGGGGATCATGAGGGTGGGTGATCAGACGCTTGTCGCCTCACGTCATTTTTCTCCCACTATAATCACACCAGCTTTACATACAAAAACGCTATGCGGGCGGCCCCTCACGTCCAACTTTCGCAAAAGTTACTTGACGCCCTTGCGAAGCGGCAAGAGGCTCTCGAAGAGAGTTTGAAGCTTCAAACTCATATGACAAATCAATTGTCACACCGCATCAATACACTAGCTAACGTCACACTGAGGTTGGTCAATCCAATGCCTCACAACTATAGTGAGCGCATGTTACTCCGTCAGCTGTCAGGTCGTTAGTTCAGAATTTTGCCTAGATAACCACTTAGGGTCTGTGCGAAAACGTCTCACAGTAGAAGATGTCCGGAGCAATCGCGGCCGTGGTGACTTCTGGGTGTGCATTTTGTCTCAAGGTGGGCAATGGGGCTCTCAGATTTGGTATGGCTCGCACTCGCGGACGGATCGAGTGCCTCCATGTGCGGTTGTCCACAACACACACTTGCACCATGGGACGTGCCAGTGCAGCCACAGCACAAGAAGGAGGGCAAATCATGCAGTCCATCACACTAGCGTCTCGTGGACTGATTGTGCTCGACGAGTACCACACCTTCTTGAAGTGCTCCTGTAGGCCTAGGTATTTCGTGGCAGGATTAATATAATCTAATCTTCCTAGTACCACGAGCGCTTCCTATGGGCGAAAGGGATCCCCAAGATGTCGTGAATGGGCTGCTAGGAAAAAGGAAGCGTTCCGTGGAATCACTAGCGTCTATGAGCATAGCACAGATGTCTGACGAGGCCTGGTTGGACTTCAGTGATGTGCAAAGTGACATAATGGATATATGTATTTGTGAAGAGCTCCAACGTGACTCCAATTTCACCTCAGAGCTCCAAAGATACAATCTTTGGAATTGTAGTGCCGTGAGAGAAAGCATCGAGTCTGTGAAGAAAAAGGTTTTCGAAGCTGTCGCAGACATGGTAATGAGTACCGGAAGAGGTATACTTGCACACGGACATGATGTCCCAATCCAGCTGGCGTTCTCCTCAACTGTACATTCACCTACATCGAGCTTTTGGTTGGAACATGTGAGGACCAATGTGGAAAACACTCAGGGTGAAGATTTCCAGAACGCCGTCTGGGGTACCCTTCGGTGGATGTTCGGTCGAAGCATCGAGTGGAAAGTCCCCAGAATAGATACCATCAAAGCTTCAATTTCATGGTTGGTGTCGCTGCAAAATCGATAAAGGGTACACAAGACGATGCTCAACTCGCACGCTCATTTGTCCATGGTCGACGTCGTCAGCGACGAGGCAGAGGGATGTGAGCGGATCCCAAACAAACGTTGCTGAGCGTTAGATAGTGTGCGGAGCGTGGGCCCCGACTTCCTGTAGGACACGGGTCGACATCCATTCGAATTGGACGAGGACTCCGAGCAACGGAGGCGTCCGAAGTGCGAGCAAGTCCAAAGAATCAACGGAGGCACTGATGGAGGCCACCATGCTTCCGTTGTCACCTGAGACGTGAATGGAGTTGCTGGGTGTCATTGTGACGAGCTCATTTTGCAGCACCTGTACATGTACCTCAGCTTGTCCTGGGTGCTGCTTCGTCGGTCCAGCCGGAATTGCGTGATGACTTCGCCCTGTTCGCATTCAACGTTGTGCTTGTCAAGGTTAGTGTTATGCCAGGTTTCGTTATTCCACTCCGTCGTCACGTCACGACATGTACCAGCGGCCTCCATGGAATTGCACGTGTAATCATACGATAGCATGTCGGGTGAAGATCTATTCAGTTTGAATTTGGCGATTGGCTTTGTACCACAATCGACATCGTGCCTGTCCAAGTATATCACGCTACCATCCGCCCTGATATCACTTGGTGTGGATTGCACTATATTTGCTGGACTGTCAATACCATTGAGGCATTTGTATCTATACGAAAGCGTCGTGTCAGTTGGCCTCGTGAGTTGGAACTGATTCAGACCATTCGATCCACAATCCAGAGTGTGCTTGTCCAAATATTCAGAGTATCCCCCTCCCCAATCACCTGAAGGCGTCGTCTTCACAGAGCCTACTGTGTACTTGGGCTTGAACACGCCGTCCTCAATCTTCAGATTGCCTTGACACACCCCCATAATCTCACTTGAAGTCTTGAAGTACATTGACCGTCCACCAACTTGACGTCGCTACCCACACAGGTGCCCATATTTTGTAGAAGCAGATCCAACCCACTGGAATCACCATCACAATCTGTTGTGCACTGCGCGATACACTTGCCATTGATGAGCTTCACATTGCTTCCCGTACAGATTCCAACGTCATCCACCGACGTTTGACCAATCCAATCGCCAGTGGACCTACAGCAAGCCACGGTAGCTTGGTGTAATAGGTCATAGATGCGAGGGTAAATCTATATTTGGGTATGATTTTTTTTTGGTCGACGTGCGTTTTCTTTTTCGACACAAGGACATGCTATCCCAATCCACGTGGCAAGACGGAGATCCGGAGAAGTTGGTCGAGAGGAAAGTTTTGAAAGAGAGCAGAGGTGGCTGGCTGCCGCAGACCCCGCGGAGATCGCTCACGAGGAAGGCTCCCGCGGACGCGTCAGCCTGAACGAAGGGTCTTATTCACGTAACGTTATTTTGGACCTTCTAACTCTCCTGTAGTACTTTGTCCCCAGTCTTCATCACTGATACTTGAGTGCTCGTCAGTGACAACAAAAATAGTCGACTATTCATAGTACCACGAGCGCTTCCTATGAGCGAAAGGAATCCCCAAGATGTCATTCATGCTCTGATAGGACTACATGGGATGGAACCACTAGCGTCGATGAGCATAGCAGAGCTTTCTGACGATGGCTGGTTGGCCTACACTGATTATGCGGATAATGATACACTGTCCTCAGATATTTGTAACGAGCTGAAGCAGGACTCCAACTTCACCGCAGAGTTAGAAATGTACAACTATTGGAATTGCGATGACGTGAAAAGTAGAAAGTAGCATCGCGTTCATGAAGGCGAAAATGTTCAACGCTGTCGCAAGTATGAGTACCGCAACAGATATACGTGCACAAGGGCATGTTGTCCCACTCCACCAGGCGTTCTCCACAATTGTACGTCCACCTACAACGAGCTTTTGGTTGGAACATGTGAGGACCAATATAAAAGCAGACAAGGAAGGTTACGAGAACGCCATCTGGGGCATCCTTCGGTGCATGTTCGGTCCAAGCATCCAGTGGGAAGTCCCCAGGATAGAGACCATCAAAGCTTCCATTTCGTGGTTGGTGTCGATGCAAAATCGATAAAGGGGCTAGTGGTCAACGATGAGCATGAGATAAGAAAGGCTATTGATGTATGTGTGCTCTCTCTCTCAATGGGACACACTTGTGAGGAAAGTGAATTGGAAGACCGATTGAACAATAGGTGTGCAGCTTCATACTGGTGCAAGGAGCAACATCGGATCACGGGGCAGCTGCGTGCGTTCAACCCTTCGTTCGCGTACGGCAAGGTAGACACACTGTGGGTGCATAGGCTTGCAAGCTTGGAAGCTTGGCATGCTTTGCTCATATCGATGGAATCACTGATCTACTTCGAAGAGAGCTACCGGATTATATGATTGCATGCCAAGGAACGCAAATCGACCATCGGGCTCTCTCTTTCTCTCGAAGAGAAGGAAAGTTTCCCCACCTTTCTTCCTCCCAGCTCCCAGGCGCCCTCGCAACTCGCAAATAGCAAATAGGTTTAAAATTTGCTATCTCCCCTTGGTAGGTCTCTTGGAATCTTGTGCAGCAAGATTGCCCCTCGTTTCCGTTATCATAGATAGTATCCCCGTTCTAGACGAGATCCCCGACAGATCGCCCTTCGACCCTTTGGTCGTTGTCCGTCGTCCGTCGCCGTCTGATCAGAGTGTTTGGGTTTGTTTTGAGTCGAGTTACGTAAGAAAAGTCGCGGGGCGAGAGTCGGAGTGTTTCCTCGGTGTCCGTGTCCATCGTCCTGTCGTCAGTCGTTCATCGTCTCTCTCGTTCTCGTCGTCTCGCTCTCGTCTGCACGGTCTACCACTCATACCCTACAATCTCGAGATTCAGTCTCTCCTCCTCCTCTCCTCGCCAGCCCCTGCCATCACAGCCCTCCCCTCGCTCGCCCTCGCCTCGCGCCGCTCGCTCGATGTCGCATGTCGCTTTCGCCGCCGTCCTCGCCCTCGCCCTCGCTCAAGCCCACCTGCCACCTGCCCACCTTCCTTGGCTGATGAGCTTCAGCCCGTCAGCGTATCCGAAGTTGTTCCCTCCGCCGCGCCTGCCGCCGGCATCCGGCATGGCTCCCTCCTCATTGCTCATTGCCCTCAGACCCAATGGGTCTGCCCAATTCGTCAGGTGTAGAATCTCAACCGGGTCAACCGGTGCGTCCCGTGCTGGACGCCCCTTTCCCTTTTCATGAATGATATTCGTGTCTAGCGGTGCGTCGAAGATCCGACCGGGCTTATATCCCGGGGTTTCAAAGGCCGCAAGAACCGGGAGGGGGTTAGATGCGGCTTTGCCAAAGAAGAGGCTTTATAGCGCAGATTGAACTGATTGCCAAGCACGCGTCACCAAACACTTCCAACGGACCAAATTCGGAACATCGGACAACGGAACAACGATAGACGGACACACAAAGAAACACATACTACTTGAAGGACAACAACGCATCGTAACGAAAGTAAGTGAGCCCCAAGATGGTAGCTGCAACACGAGGAAAGGAGTCGAGTGGTGATAGACAACTTTAGAAATCCGCCGTGCTGACTGCGCCCAACTTAGATTTACTGGAGGCATACACATCGACACAGGCACAAGCCGGGCAGAGACGTCGCATGGAACAACTCCAGCATGCCGTCGGTATGTGGACGAGAATGATACGCTGCCGTGGAGGATGAGTGAGAACGAGTGGCTAGGACATGCCAAGAGGCCCTCGGTAGATTAGTGGCCCATCTAGCACGATGGTCGCTATCGAAGCGGGCTCGGTCGCTCCCGCAATCCACACATACCGAAGCAGAGGGACGAAGCGTCGCCCTATCCCATTGCTGCGGCTGCCATGATTGAAGGGAGATCCAACATGTGTAGAGGCTAGCATTTCCCGGGGGCAGCTTCAGATGGGTGCTAGTCAAATCACGGCGGGGTTCCTCGACTCTACTTGCGGCTAGAGAATTGACGCGCTACGGGAAGGCACCGCTCGGCTGCAGCCGGAGACTTGGCGAGGCCACGATGCATCAGGCAACGGGGACTGCGTGCTCAGATATATAGCGCGAAAAGCAAGAACACATCATGGCGAGGCTCTGGTCATCGAGTTCGGACAAGTTCTTGAGCAACTGCAACGTGAAGAGACGGCAGTCGTACGGCCGATCCCACAACCGCTGCACCGTCTGCTGCATGACGGGGCGCAGGTCCGGCCGCTCATCTTCGTCCTCTTCGCTCTCGTTCTCATTAGATGTCTGCGTCGAGACTTTCGCCGTGGGATAGCGGCCCTGCGACATCTCGTACGCAAAAAGCTCGCGCGCATCGTCTAGTTGCACCTGTGATAGGAATGTGCCATCCGGGGTAGACCGCGAGGAAAGATTGTACGTGGTGCCTGGCAGGGCACTGGGCTTCATGGGGCGTGCTCAATGCTGTAAGGCGAGACGCACCTTGAGCGCCTCCAGGTGGGCCTTCACGTCCTTGCGGATCTGCAGGAAAGCCGGGTGGCTAGTGACCGATGGCGACGATGCATCCTCGACCTGTTGGAGCTCTTCTTGACACGCACGAAGCTCGCGCTCGAGGTCCCGCACATGGGACAACGCGGCACGCTGCGACGGGTTGAGCGCATCCATGGCACGATATTCTGCATCGGCGTCGTCTTCATCCTCGTCCTCGTCCTCATCCTCGTCCTCATCCTCGTCCTCATCCTCGTCCTCGTCCTCGTCATTGTCGGGCTCAGCCAGGCCGAGTCGGTAGGCGAGGCCGGCGATCTCTTTTACTTCAGAGTACCTTTCAGCAAGGGCCGCTTCCGCCCGCTGAAGGCGAGGGTCCGAGGGGTCCATGCCTGCCTCGCGAGCGTGCTCGACGGCTCCGGCAAGCTCGTCACATTCCCGCGTCTTTCGTCCGAGAAGTTCCATCACTCGCGCCTGCGAGGGTGGGGGTTGGAGCGCTGAGCCTCATGTCAGGCCTGGGGCAATCAGTATGTGAAGACGCGTTTCCAGCACGTTCTTGCAAGGATCTTGAGGTGCGATACCCCATGTGAAAACGTCGTGTCGTAGAGCCCGGAAGATGCCCTCGTGACCTGGGGGCTCGAGCATACTGCTCCATCACGAGCTATGCACGCGCTAGTCAGTCTACCTGCATCTCAGCCTCTTCATCCGCCGAAGGGGGCGCCTCAGCATGCTCGTACTCCTCTTCATCCTCGTCGTCAACCTCTTCCGACTCAGCGTCATCACCGGCCTCCATCATAGCAAGCTGGCGGCGGAGGGATGTCTGGAGTGCCGTTAGTTCTGCGATCTTCTGCTCTTGCTGCACGACTGCAGCCTGCGCCTGCCGCCTACGTTCGAGGATCTCCATCAGCGCGTGCGCCTGAACAGGTGTCCAGATTGGCGAACACTCAAAAGGTATCTGCTAACAGCATACGCCACGTGCGCTCCTTTCTCAGCAAACCCCGAAAGCTGGTCAAGACACGCATCGGCAAGCGGCTGCTGCACCTCATCACTGCCTCCAGGGCGGACGAAGACCTCTTCATCCTCCTCTTCCTCACTTTCCTCTTCCATGGCTTCCTCGTCATCTTCGGCCATGGCGCGCTCCACCTCAGCTTCAATTGCGCGTTCCTGTGCAAGTGAGGATGCCATTGATTGAGCAAACTGCTGCTGGAAGACTGGGGAGCACGTGGTACATGTCGACAGACCCACGGCGATGACTAGATTTTCAAGGTATCTCTGACAGCCCTCCGTTCGTTCAGACCCAGCGCCCAGGCACATGTCTGAACATGGAAAAGGTGCAATCCTGCCTTTGCATCACAATGCCCAACGAGGTGGCACTGCTGCCAACTGTGACAGCGACCTCATGCAGCCTTCAGTGTGGGGGCCGAGATCACCTGTGGCGAAGTAGCAGATTCATAGTGGGGCCCGCCGTAACCTCGCTCATCTGCGATCTGTTCCTCGAGGCGCGCTTTGGCACTAAGAAGGGCACTGAGCTCAGCACGCTTGCGATTGAGGGTGGCCAACATCTCCTGCTCCCCATCCTCCTTCTCCTGTGGCAACGGATTGCGAGGGAGCTGGCTCATGAGATAAGAGGCAGCAAATGGATGCGAGCGCGAGCGCCCTTGGTGTGTACGCCGCTGGGCGTGCCGCCCATCAATTTCCCGGGCGGCATCGGACCTCGTCATCATCTTCGTTGTCATCTTCGTCCTCTTGCTGCTGTGCATTAAGATCCGCACGGAGCTGATGCAGCTCTTCTTGCTGCTGCATTAGCTTGCGTACCCAGCCCGCCTCCGTCGTGGGTTGCTCGTCATCTTCAGACTCGCTTTCCTCCTCCTTGGCCTCCCATGCACGCTTCGGTGCAGGCATGCCGGAGGCACCATCTTGGGCAGTCTGTAAATCGGCGATGGCAGAGCGCATGCGCTGCAGCTCTGCATGCTTGCGCATTAACAGGTTCATGAGCTCTTCCTCGCCCTCTTCGCCACCTGCCTCTCTGTCCTCTGTTTCATCCTCAGCACCTTGCTCCTCCTCCTCCTCCTCGATGGTCGAGGGATGGCTCAAGCTCTGGCTGGCAAAACCCTGGATGGCTGTGAGTGCCTCTTGCATCTTTTGCAGCTCAGCCCTCTTGGCGAGCAGTCCGCGAAGCACATCCTCCTCGTTATCGACGGTCTGCGGTGTGGCAGAGGCCGGTGGCTGGCCACCACGGAGGAGCTTCTGCACGTTGGATTGCAGCCCCTTGAGCTCCGAAATGGCAGAGCGCATCTGCTGCAGCTCTTCTTGCTTCCTCATAAGCGTCGCGATTGTGTCGCTTGAGTCATCGGACGCAGCAGGAGCCTTCATGGCGGCAGAGGCAGGGCGCCATTCAGCGGGGCGTTGGAGGTCAATGCGTGAGCACGCTCTAGGCCACACTCGCACAAGGGCTGAAGGGGGTGAAAGACTAGCAGGCTGATGGGTGGCAGGGCAGGTGGAGAAATAACCTGCGGGATTTCCTCAATTCTGGGGCCATCATACTCTGCGCGCATGGGGTAAACAGGGGAGAGGGTGGCCGTCAGCCACACGCGTCGTCCGACAACGCCCTCCCTCGCCTGTTGGCCTGCTCTCCTTCACTATCCTATGCCCCCTCCCTCCCTTCCTCTCTCCGTACCTCTATCTCTGAACTCTTCATCCCACCAGCCCTCTCTGCTCTCTGCTCTCTCTTCCTCTCCCTCTCTCTGCTCTCTTCCTCGTGCGCGCGCGCGCGCGCGTGTGTGTATGTGTGTGTTCCCTCCCTCTCCTTCCCCCCCCCTTCCCCTCTGCTTCTGCGTGGCGAGTGTTTGCAGGTGAAGGAGTTGGTGTACCCTCTTCCTCCGCCTCCTGCCGCTCAAGCATCTCGATCTTCTGCAACAGCGCCCTCTGCGTGGCGGCGAGCGCCTGCAGCTTGTCCCTCATCGGCTCGGCCATGGCGGAACGGGAGGGGTGGGGGGGGAAGGGGGGGGGCGGAGAAGACGGCCTTGGGGGGGAGAGAGAGTGGCGGAACCGGTGAATATTGTAAGATTGGTGGATGAATACATGAGACTGGGTTGGGTGTGTGTGGCGGGAAAGGTGGGAGAGAGAGGACAGGAGAGGATGAGCGGGGGGCGGGGGGGGGGGGGGGGGAAGGGGGGGGGGGGCGGGCGGGCGGTCGGTCGGCGCAGCGCGGACCATCTACTTTACTCCACTTTTTTATCTTCCTCTCCCTCTCCCGTCTCCTCCCCCCCCCCCCCCCTTTCTCCCTCCTCTCCTAGCTTGCCCTTTCACTCTCTCTCTCTTCTCTTCCTCTTTTTCTCTCCCGTAGGAGTATGATCCCCCCTCTCTGAGAAATTCGCTCCCTCGGTCTTCTCTCCTCCCTCTCTCCCTCCCTCTCCTTCTCTCTCTCTCTCTTCTCTCTCTCTCTCTCTCTTTGCTCTCCCTCTCTCCTCTGCTCTCCTCTCTCTGTCACTCTATCGTCTTTTCCTGCCCCTCTTCTAATTCAACTCCACAGACTTCTCTTCCTGCCCCTCTTCTCTTCCCTAATTTTTTATTGCCTCTCTCCTCTCTTTTGTGCTCTCGCTCGCTCGCTCCGCTTGTTTCGCTTCCGCGAGCGAGAATATCTCCTAACTACTCCTAGTTCCCTAAGTTTCTGTCCATCCACTCTTGGTCGCTCCCGACTCGCCCTCTCTTGACGTCTCGGCTTCATCAGCGCGGCCACATAGGAGCGAGTAAGCGCTGAACGTTGGAGATTACAGAGTAGAGTAGAGAGGGGATGGGGCGAGGAGGAGGACTAACTACTCTACTCCTCTACTCCTAGGAGTACTCCACTCAGCGCCCCGCCAATTGCTGGCGCGTGCCCAATTCCTGGCATCAGGTACTTCGTGGGCCTGCCTGAGGACCAGGGTTGGCAAACGCCAGACTTTTGAGAATTCTTTTGTAAATTTTGGGGTTCGGCTCAAAATAAAAAATTGATCGCTGAAATTTATTTGGGAGCACGGGCGTCGGGCGTCCCCTCCCCCCCTCACGCCCCCACGCCCGACGCCCTTGCCCCCCGCCCCGCCCCCATCCCCATGCCGCATGTGCGCAAGCGCCGCCGAACCATTGTGGACGAGGTGGAAGAGGAGGTGATGGATGAGCCCACAGCCCACGGGTTGGGTGTTGGGTGAGTTGATTCCGAGGCTACACGCACGCATCACCAAAAAAATCAAAATTTCGCCCAAAATTTGCGTGCCTTGGCAGCATGGCAGCATATTTTGACCTCAATTTGGGGTGCTCAAGATCAAAACTTTGCTGGCGTATGCCTAGGGCCTAGGGCGGTAAAATAGTTTTTTATTATGGATATGGATGGCGCGCTGCCCGCCGGATGATGGCGACGTTGCGATGTTGCCACCACGGACGAACTCGAGCGCTACTTCATACTTCATGCTCCACGCCGAACAGACTAGAGAATATGGATTCCTTGGAGTGATCCGTGGGGGCGCGCAGCACGTGGCCAATCTGCAATCTGCTCGAACGCGGCCCCCACGCCTCCTCCCACCCCTCGACGTCTGGACGGAAGCAGCCAGGAGCCAGGGACCCGCGTGCGCCGTGCGCGTGGGTCCAGCTTCCGCCGCGACGTAAGCGGCCGCCACTTGCTTCCCACCGCCACCGCGTTCGGCCACGGCCTCTGGTCCTCTGTCCTCTGGGAGGAGCGGGAGGTCCTTGAAGCTTCGAAGCGGTCTTGGGGGGGCCAATGGGTGGCTGCTCCGCCATGGGAGCGACGTGCCCACGCTTACTTTAGGTAAGGCACACTTTCCTATGAGAATTCCTCCTCTTCCTCGCCGTCTTTCATTGGGGAGGTGATGTGGTTCGAGTTATGACTTATTTCTGTGTTTTTATGAATGTAACATGAACATGATGGCTCCTTCTCCTCGCCACACCCAACACCAACACCCCGCCCCCCCTCCCCCTCCGCCAGCGAGAAAATGTCTGCCAGCCGGAAGGCCGCGGCGCAGGGACATTCGGGAAAAATATGGCCACCTCTTTCCTAGCGTAACGCGTCCCTGATCTACTTTACCAGGGGGATCCTCCATTCTCTCGCTTCTAAAAAGTAAAAAAACGAAAAACGAAGCAGCCATTTGCATGCTGCGCCCCCGGCAGTAAAGAGTTAAAAAGCAAGAGGGCTGGGCGGAGGGGCCGGGCGGCGCCGCCACGATGGCGGCGCAGCTCACCCTCACGTCGCTCGCCTCTCGCACGGCGGTCGACGAGAAGGGCGCGCCATTCACGATGTACGCCATCGCGATCCGCGCGCCCGACGGCACCGAGTGGGTCGTAGAGCGCAGATTCTCCGAGTTCCGCCGGCTTGAGAGCAGGCTGAAAGAGGCCGCTGGCCGCAGAGGTGCACTGCCGCCGCCGCCAATGCCCCCGGGGCTGGGCGGCGGCGCGGCGGCGTGGCTCTCGGGGAGTGCGGCTAACATGAGCCCCGAGCTAGTCGCCAACCGAGTCCAAGGCCTCGACGCTTACCTGCGCAAGCTCTTCGCAGCCGTGCCGTCGAATGATGAGCTCCTGGCTGACTTCCTTCGGCCGGATGGGCCAGGGGAATCATCGACGCCCGTGCCGAAGTACAAGGGCTACGACCCACGCGCGCAGGCGCGAGCCGCAGAAGTATCGGCCGCACTGGCAGCACCGCTGCCCCCGCTCGCGTGGGAGCTCATCCACGAGGAGACCAACGATGAGAGCTTGGGCTCTGAGTGTGGCGCAGCCGAGCAAGAGATAGATGAGGCAGTAGAAGAAGTGCTGGTGCCAGAGCAAGAGAGGAGGGATGGAGCGTGGGAGCGGAACGTGCTGGAACTGTCTCCCAGCAAGAGGGGTGAGGCAGACGATGACGAGCAAACGAGGCTTCCTATGCCAACAGAGGGACGCTTCCAGCCCGGGCGCGTGTTGTCTGGCAAAGAGGCACAACAGCAAGAATTACTACTTTTAGGTAAGGAGGAATACAAGGTGCGTGATGCACCACGCCGGCACTTTTTCATCGGTGAACGCATATGGTGCCAGCCACGCGGCTGTCGCTTTGACCAGGCTGTTAGCGGCTGCTCAGCTCCGTCAGTCAATGCAGAGCCACTTGAGCCTCGCTTTGTCATCGCCCGAGTGTTGGCTCGTCGGACCAGGCATGGTGGTGAGGAAGTGCGAGTTCGGTTGTTGGATGACGTCGTCATTGGTGAGCGCGTGCTACCTGCCCCCGCCACACTGTTTCTCTCGCTGGAGATGGGAGATCTGTTGCAGTCATCTCCCACCTCCTCTCGAGAAAATGCTTTGCGCGAAAAAGGTTCGAGCCCGGTTTGGTACCCCATCTTCTAACCAATCTCTCCCATGTGCTGGTTGTGCATCGTGCGCAGGTGAGGAATGGATTTCATCTGAATCGTTTCGTATATGCTCGAGTCAGGAGTACCAGGGCATGAAATACAACAACGATGAGTCGGGTGATGGCCTGCCGCAAGAGGGCCATGACTCAATGATGGGTGGTTACATGGAGGGAGGAGGCATGTACAATGGTTGCATCGAAGGCGATGTGGAGCACGAGTTGAGGCACGACGTCGATAGTACAAAAAGAGCACATGACAACCCCGCATTGCATGAGGGTGGGGACGGACAGAGTCAAGCTTCACCGAGGCAGGTGGGTCGAACGAAAGCGCGTCAAGAGTCGGGGGGATCGCAAGCACTTGATGTTGACGACTCGGAGGTGGAAGCCGGCGAGTCACAGTACTCGTCTGCTGAGGAACCTGATGAGGGTGAGGAAGGATATTCAACTGAACAGTGTGTACGTGAATCGGATGCGGATATGGGGCATTTCGGCAAGGAGTACGATGTCGCGGAGTGATGCCGTTGATGGCATAGACTAGACAACCCAAAACCATGCCCTGCCAAAAAAATGTGAAGATTCTGGCTACTAGATACTAGATACTACCACTAGCCCCAGGCGGCGACCCATCGCACTCACGGTGTCGATCCCATGGGAGTGGGAGGGGGGACGGAGAGAGAAATAAATTAAAAAATTAATTAATTATACTACTAATGTTATATGTTATCTCCTAGCCAATCCCACTAGCTAATTGGACACAACTTTTTAGTCCCGGAATCCCGCCCTGCCTGACGAGCCAGGTGTCCGAGTGATACCGGGGGGAAGGGGCACTGCCCCCTCCCCTCGATATTTGTCCCCCATCCAGTGCAGCACCGAGCACTGCGAGCACCGACCCCGCGCCTGCGCACCCGCACCCAAGCGCACCTTCTCCTCGAGGCCACGCTGGGGGAAAGCCCCTTTCGGGTAAAACAACGTGGGGGGGGGGGGGGGGGGGGGCACTCGTGAAACTAGGGGCTAGGGGCCCAGAGCGCTCATCTCTCTCGCCGTAGCGAGTATGGCCGCGGCGAGCGGCGAGCCGCGGCCCTCCCCTCCTGGCTCTGGCGCCCCTCGTCTTCTCTACGTAAACACGGCAAGAAGACACGTTATCGCCGGAGAGGAGAGCTGCCGCTCCCCTCTCCCCTCCCTCTTCCCGCTTCCTCCTCTCTTCCCTGCGGCTCGGGCCCATGGCGCGCGCCTGCGGCCCCTCTGCAGGTCCCCAAGCCCCAGGTGGCCTCCAGGGGCCTGAGAGGTGAGAGTTGAGGCTGGCGGGGCGGGGGTGCCACCAGCCTCGTCTGGGGTATCGCGGAAGTGCTCGGAGATGAGGCAACGCACCTGCCTGTCCCTGAGCGCCCGCTTGTTGTACTTCGCCAACTCTCAACCTGCTTTTATAAGTGTGGGTCAATGGGGGCCTCGCGGCCCCCCCTCTCCATCGCGGACACCCCCCGGGGTTGGCCCGTACAATCAACCGCCAAGGTGTACGGGCAGGTGCGCTGAGGGCTGTCGTGTTAGTACCGGGCTAGTGAGAGTAGTGGTACTAATGCTCAGTTAGATTATTATGTACTTCGCCAACTTGGCCGCGTGCATGTTGGACTTGACGTGCGTGACGATGCTGCTCTTGATGCCAAGGCCAAGGCCAAGGCGTCAACCCCAAGGTGCTGTATCTCATGACTCATGATGCTCAATTGTGCATCGTACATCTACTACAGCGGCGAATACCGAAACATCAAGGTCAATGGAGAGTCTCGTGCGTCAAAGGTATTTCTCAGCCATTTCAGCGAGTTCATTCTAAGCGAAAACAAAACTATCACCTGGCCCTCTTTTGACGGAACGAACGCGAGTTTCACTCCTCCCCTCTTCATCGGCCTCGCTCGCTTCGGCCTCGCTCGCTCCAGGCCTCGCTTGCGACAGCACTTGCGCCCACTCGACACTGAGGCGCGCCGAGGTCCGTACACCGAATGGCGCTGCAGCTGTGTCCCCTGGCGAGTGGGCAGCGCGCCTCTGCTCCCGCTCCATCTAGGGGGGGGGGGGTAACAAGGTGTCTCCGGGCGGGGGGGCGGGGGGGGGGGGGCGCTCTGATTTCGCGCCACGGGATCGCGCGCTCCCCCTCCTCCCCCGCTTCCCCCCCGCTCCCCCCCCTTGGTATCGCATCTTTAGCCCCCTGACCCCTGACCCTGACCCCCCCAATTTCCAAGTTCAATTTCGAGAAATTTCGAACGAAATTTCCCCCGGCGAACCCCCCCTCGATTTCGAAGGAAATTTCCGAAATCCTGACCCCAGCCTAATAACTCTGAGTGAGGGACATTTTCCCACACCCTTGGATAGCCGAACAGCCCATAAATTCGGTGCTGATCTAGACATCAATTAAGTGGAAAGACTGAAAAAAAAGTGCAGCTCCAATATTGGAGCTTCACTTTCTAACAAAAATACGTCGTCGTTTACGTTTACGTTTACGTAGGAGATGTGCCGGGCGGAGGAAACGGAAACGGACTTTCGTCTCCTCTGGGCGCCGCCACCCTTCCACCTGGTGGGGGGCCACGAAGCCACGAAGGCTCTCTTGGGGCTTGGGGGTCCGAGAAGAAAAAATACGTTGCGCCACTTTTCCTTTTCGCCCACGGCACACGGCATCTCACATATCTCTTACACGCACCTCATCCTGTACACGCTGCTTCTAGCTTCTAAGCGTGAAACGTGAAACCGAAGCGCCAAAATTGGCGCTTCAAGCCGGCAGCAAGGAGTTAATAGTAGTATAATTTTGGCACTGTGCACTGTTGGCGAGGGCGCGAGGGCGGTTGCATCAAAAAGCGACTGATGGGTCGCAAGGTCAAGGGACTTCCCCCCCTCTCCCCCCCCCCGGTATCTCAGGCCGCCGCCCGTCGCGGCTCGAGCGTCGGCCGACACAGCGGCCGCTCGCTGCTCTCTTCTCCTTCCTGCTCTCTTCTCCCACCCCTCTCCCTCCCTTTTATTTCTTATCTACTCTATAAGAAGTAAAGTAGACTCCTCGGGTTCTTGACGGAGTTCTCTCGTGAGCACCTTCGCCGCTCGAGCAGCGTGTAGAGAGAGGGTCTCTTCCTTGCCCTCTCTCTCTCTCCCCCCCCCTTTCCCCCTCCCCCAATGCGGCGTGTGCTCACGCTGGGCCGAGTGACTGCGGGCGCAGGGCTGGCGGGCGCACTCGCCTACACACGCCGCCCGCTTGGCGAGCCCTCGCGCCCGCTGGCGCTCTGCGAGCAGAGAGAGAGAGAGCGCGGAGATGCTCTGCCCACCTTCACCAAGGCCGAGGTAGCCAAGCACAAGGGAGGAGAGGCTGGCGTGTGGGTCACGCTGGGCAACAAGGTGTACGACATCACAAACTTCATCGCCAACCACCCGGGAGGCGTCGAGAAGATCAGCCTCGCTGCAGGAGGCTCTCTCGAGCCATACTGGAGCCTGTATAGGCAGCACGTGGACCACACGGAGTCAGATGGTAGCATCGTGCCCAAAGAGCACGTGGCAGAGTTCCTCGCGCCGATGCACATCGGCTGGCTCGACCCCGCCGATGTTGCCTCTGAGCGCAGCATGCGCTCTGCCGACGATCCGTACGCGAATGAGCCGACGCGCCACCCGGCGCTTATCTCCATCTCGGATGTGCCTTGCTCGGCGGAGCTACCGCGGGAGTTCATCACTGACGACTGGATCACACCCGCCCCGCTCTGGTTCGTGCGCAACCACCATCCGGTGAGCGCTATGTATTCTGCGGGAGGCTGATGCTGCCCCACCCACGCCCCGCGTCCTGTAACAACTGGCGCGCCTAGCAAGCTGGCGCGGCTGGCTCGCTGCTGCTGCGCCATGCCCGTCTGCACTGCAGAGTCGATCCCATTGCATAACCTGTCGTCCCTCTTCACCTCCCGGACCAGGTCCCTCACCTCAACGAGGAATCATACAGACTCAAGGTGCACGGCAAGGGCTTCGACGGCAAAGAGTACACGCTCGACCAGCTCAAGAAGGACTTCTCAAAGACAGAGGTGATTTGGCCATGCAACACTTCTTGGGATTGAAGTGCTTTCGGGACCTCAATGGGCGCCTGTTGCGATCGTGGCAACACCCCCCCCTCCTGTCAACCGCTCCGCCATCCTCTCGAAAGCAGGTAACTGCGACCATCCAATGCGGTGGCAATCGACGCGGTGAATTCAACTCTGAGCGCAAGACGTCGGGCAATGCGTGGGGATTTGGTGCCATCTCCAACGCCAAGTGGGGTGGCGTCCTGCTGAAGGATGTGCTCAATGACGCCGGGCTCGCGTCGCAAAAGGTGGTCGTCTTCCATGCCAGCATTGGCTTCCCAGCCACTTCGAGAGGGCTTGGTAGCACAACTGGGCGCGGGGTGCATGTCTCTTCCTGTCGACCGCGCGCTCCTTTGTATGCAGGCGGCAAGCGCTGCGGGCGCCGAGCACATCCACTTTGAGGGCGATGATGGATGCCGCGTCTCAATTCCAATCGATAAGGCTATGTCCGAGATGGGCGATGTGTTGCTTGCGTACGAGATGAATGGCGATCCAATCCCGCTTGACCACGGTGAGCCTCACACAGAAGAGGCCAGTGACATTGAGACGCACGCAGCCAATCCGTCATCCAGGATGCGGCTGAGCGACACGCACCTAGTCTTGCCGTGCCGCTGATCTGCCTCGCGCCCCTCCTCCGTTGCGCCAGGTGCCCCTGTACGCGTCGTGGTCCCCGGGCACGTGGGCGTTCGCAACACAAAGTGGCTCACCGAAATCGAGGCGGCTACTGAGGACGCCCCCGGCGTGTGGCAGCGGGGCATTGCTTACAAAGTTTTTGGGCCGAATGTTACCAAGGTGAGGTGCTCAGCGCAGAGCCGTGGAAGTCTCATCGCTCAGCGCAGGCTGCAACCTACCGAGTCGCTGGCGCAGGCGCTCGAAAGAGACGCTACACCGATACCGCTGTCCACAATTCGGGCGCACGCCTCTCCACACTTGACCGTAAACCCACGGCTCGTCAACGCTAACAGGTCACTGAGGAGGACGTCGCCTCCACGCCTACTATGCAAGAGGTGCCCGTACAGTCCCTCATTGTCGAACCTCGAGCAGGTGCAGTTGTCGAGCCCGGTACACCGCTTGATGTACGCGGCTTTGCATACAGGTGCGCCAGTGCCGTGGCTGCGCAGGACAACTAGAGAGGAGCTCACGCGTGTGCCGCCGTTGTGCAATCGCTATGGGTGGGTGTGGGCGAGGCGGCACGTCGACACAGCTTCTTTGAACCCCCCCCCCCCCCCACTCCTTTTGCACTTGCGCCACCAGTGGTGGCGGTCGCGGCATCATTCGTGTCGACGTGTCCGCTGACGGTGGCGCCACGTGGCAGCAAGCCAAGCTGACAGAGGGCGCTGATCAGCCTCGGGGCCGCGCGTGGGCATGGACGTTCTGGGAGGCGGAAGTC
Source organism: Isochrysis galbana (assembly GCA_018136815.1). Classification (NCBI taxonomy): domain Eukaryota; phylum Haptophyta; order Isochrysidales; family Isochrysidaceae; genus Isochrysis; species Isochrysis galbana. The sequence continues at coordinate 4,397,820 of CM030933.1, read as the reverse complement.
CCGATCCCCGCTGACGGAAGCACGGCCCACCACACGCTCATCTGCAAGGCGACAGACGCTTCTCACAATGTGCAGCCCGATACCGTTGCGGGAATTTGGAACTTGCGCGGGCTCGCCAACAATGCGTGGCATCGCGTGCCCATAGTGGCCGAGGTAGAGCGTGACGTAGCTTGAGGAGCCCTCAATGCCTCAGTGGCGCCATGGCGAAAGGTTGGGAGAAATAGCGAGAGCGACATGGACTGAGACTTACTCATACCCTCGACGGTCCCTGCTCCACTAAGCAATTAGTCTTCAGAGCTATGTGAGGGCTGGCAATGGCGACAAAGAAAAGTGGGTGTGTAGGCTGCAGACCAATTGATGCAACAACACATGTGCACTTGCTTGACCTGAGCTCACGGCCAACAAACAACACAATTCAAACAAAAAAACATCTGAAGATTCTGGGCGAACACTTACTAGGGGTAGTGTTGCGGGTAGGGAGGGTCGCACATCTCTCTCTTCGCACTGTTTCCCGCCTTTCGGTCCCCCCGCGCGATTCCCTCTCCGTCGTCACGCCCCGGTCTCCCCCCCCCTTTCCTTGTATCAACGCCCGCATTCTGCCCACTCCCGATAGGATCGCCCCCTCGCCTCCCCTTTCCCCTTTCCCCGCCGTCGCCGCCCGAGAGCCACGCCTCTCCTCTCCCTTTCCCCCGTTTCCTCCCCGAGTGCTTTTGTTTGAGTCGCCGGCCCCGTTTAATCCCTCTCTTTTCCCGCGTGTCCCCCCCCCCCCCCCCGCGTGTCATCTTTTGTCGCGGTGTCTTTCGTACGCTCTGCGCCACCGCAGGAGCGCACGAGCACGAGCGCTCCTGTGTCCCTCCTCATGTATGCCTCCCGCTCCCGTCCTCGTCTCGTGCGACCGCACGTCGACTGAGGCCGCTCGCTCGTCCTCAGCTCCCCCGTCGCGTGCTTCCTTCGCCCCTGGTAGTCCGCGCCCCATGCCCCCGAAGGATTGTATCTCTCATGTTACAGACACTATACCAGCCCCACCGTCTTCACATGCAACACAGCCACAGCTCCACTCCTTTACTCACAGTCACAGGTAGGCCAAAATATCCACGATTTTTCGCCCAAATATCAAATATCCATTGGAAATGGAAATATCTCCAAAATATCTCAAAAATCGGCCCAAATAGTCCAAGAAATATCCGTAGATATCCGATATCCGCATCGACACACATACACACATACGCATGCGCGCAGCTGCGTCCAAATAATGGCTAGCTGTTTGCTCCTTCTCACAGCTCTCCTTGGGGTCTCCTTATTGCTTCTTCCTAATCTACCAGCTACCAGCAATCAAGGCTAGGGATTGCAAGTAACTGCAGGATTTTGAGAGTGCGGCAGTTATTGCGATGGGGAGGACCAGTTCAGGTAACTGGTTGCCGGTACCACAGCACTCAGGTTATACTCGCACAACAAGAAAATCTCTGACTCCCCCCGTCCTACCCTCGTCGGCCGTCCCGTCGGGCGGGCGGGTGCGCTCCCGCTCGCTTCTCTCCCCCTCCCCCTCTCCCTCTCCCTCCCTCCCTCCCTCCCTTCGTCCCCCCACCGCCCTCCCTCCCTCCCTCCCCCCTTCCTCCCCCCTTCCTTCCCCCTCCCTCCCTCCATCCTCCCACCTTCCCATCCTCTTTATCTTCCCCTGCCCCCTCCTCCCCTTCCCACTCTCGCCCTTCCCTCCCCTCTGCTGAAAGTCATGCCCTCCTCTCTGCTAGCCGCTGTACTGCAAGAAGAGCTCAACAGCCTTGCGGCGGCACACAGCACTCCCGGCCGGCCTCTCGCGCTGGGGCTGGGATGGGCGAGCGAGCATACCTCCTTCGGGCTCGCTGCCGGCACGGTGGGCGCGACGAACAACTCGGCCGCCCGTCCCGCCACCCCATCCGACACGTTTCTCTTCGGGTCGGGTACCAAGCCATTCATAGCGAGCGCCATCCTACGGATGGCTGAGGAGCGCACGCTCAGCCTTGACGATGCTGTGGCCACCCACGTCGATCGTGTATTGCACGCAGCCAACGGGACCTCCCTGGTTGAGCTCTTTGGACCGAGGGCTGCGCGTATCACCGTCAGGCATCTCATTACAATGCAGTCTGGCCTTGCCGACTTTGACACGCCCGAGCTCGACGCTGCCATCCTCACTGATGCCACAGCGTCTTGGCCGCCGTATGCGCTGCTTAGGTTAGAGCACACATGACAACGCATCAGCTTGCATGCGCACCGCTGTCAACTCGCCCAAGCCTCGTGATCGAGTCTTGCAGCTCTCAACATCCCCCCGCTCCCCGCCACCCCTCACGCCTCCTGTTGCCCGCACAGAGCTGCGGCCGCCACGGCCCCGCCCTCGGTACATTTCGAGCCCGGAAGTAAAGTGGAGTATTCGTCGACCAACTACATCATGGCAGGACTCGTTTTGCTTGCGCATAGCCCATCTGCCCAGGGCCGTTGGGACCAGCTCGACGTACATCCCTTGGTATTCCCGCCTTCATTGCGCGGCAAGTATGCCGCTGTCCGCTTCATCAACGACGAGCCGATCTGTAGCTCTGGCGCCACAATTGCAGGACAGTCAGGAATGGGATGCCGAGGGCGACCACGGCGATGGTTCTCCCGACAGCTGAGCACTGAGTGCGAGACTGGGCATCTCCGACGAGGCTTGACGGAGATCTGGAAGCAGCGCGGCGGCATCCTTGGCTGGACATGTGGGAACATGGTCGCCACGCCACGAGAAGTCGCCTCCTTCTTCCGAGATTTGCTCGTAGAGAAGACGGTCATCGGCGGCGATAGCCTCAGGGCCATGGAAGCCTTCAAGACGCTTAATTATGGCTGGGCCCAGGGGACCATCCGGTGCGTAGTCGCCGCCGACCCTTATTCCGGGCCGTGGTTGCAAGAGACTCCACAGTACTTGTCGATTCTTTGAGTAGCCACTTGCGTTCGCCACAGGTACGGCGCGGGGCTGATGATCGAGTCCGTCCGACTGTCGCTACAGCCTCCAGCACTTGACGAGCTAGGTACATACGAGGGACATGGCGGAGACACCTACGGGTTTCTCTCCGAACAAGTATGATTGCGTTTTCCGCCCCGCTCACATGCTCAGCCTCGGTGGGCTGCGCGTCTCCCGTGAAAACTTGCAGCGTGCATTGTTCACCTGGCACCACCCGCCGAAGCGAGTGTGAACGTAAGGCTCGGGAAACCTAGTGGTGCATGCTCTCTTTATTACCATTTTCTTGATTCCTGCCGCCGCGGACAGCTATGGCCAAACTTCCTATGTAGCCTACGCGCTCTCGGTTGCAGGGCATTGTGCCTCATCTCGGAAACGCCTCCTTTTCCGTCGTGGCGAATCAGGACTACGATGGGTTGTTCGTTCGACATACAATGGCATGCAGGTAAGCGTCGCCTATTAATTGTAAATTCGCTTAGCGGACTGTCGTGTACACCCTATTGATGCAGATTGCCGTCGGAGAGGGTCATGCGAGGCCTCGGGATTTGCTATCAGGCCAACTTGTTCAATCTGTGACTCCGATGTGCCAACCCCCCTTTCTTACCGACTCAGGTTGATCGTTGCAGCGTCTCGTGTGTTGCTCAACAAAACGTTATCCTTGGATTGCGGTACTATGGAGTTGTTTGCAGCTTAAAAATCCGTCGTAGATTCTTTTTGTTCTTCCTCCAAGTACGGTACAATTGAGCGTCAGTGCCACTACTGCCACTAGCCTTGCACTAACACTGGCTCAGGGTAGAAAACCCAAGCTCAAAAGACCGCTGGAGCTCAGCGCCCCCATCTTTCATCTTTATCGAGAACGAAAAAGGAAAGTTGCGTTAAAAATGAACGACAACCTTGGCCTCGTGGCAGAAGCAATCGGCCTGACCGGGAAGCTCTCCTGAGGCTGAGGCACATCTCCCTCGCTGAAGATATCCCTGAGGAGACAGGCACCACAAGCGAAGAATGATGTGACAAAAAATAAAAAAAATCCAACTGGGAAGATGCGCACCTGCACTGAGCCGCTGGCCGATGCCGCACGCCGACGCAGGTGAAGACGCAGGTGAAGATGTCCCTGCAGGCCTTGCAGAGACCCCGGCAGAGCCCGGGGGCGGGCGGGCGGGTCATCTGAGCGCCCCGGCTTGCATTCATGGTCATGTCTGGGGCCTAGGCTCCTTCAGACGGCGAAGGGGTAGCGTTGCGCACTCCCGGGGTTGCTGGAGTGCTGCAGCGACAAACTGCGAGGAAATAAAATAAAATAATTAATGTTATATCCTAGCCAACCCCACTAGCTAATTGGACACAACTTTTCCGTCCCGGAATCCCGCCATGCCTGACGAGCCAGGTGTCCGCGAGTGCTACCGGGGGAAGGGGGCAGTGCCCCCTCCCCTCGATGTTTGTCCTCCCCCCAGTGCACGCACCGACCCCGCGCACCCCAGCACGTCCTCTCCTCGAGTCCACGCTGGGGGAAAACCCCTTTCGGGTAAAAGCAACGCAGGGGGGGGGGGGGGCACTCGTGAATAGGGGCCCAGGAGCGCTAATCTCTCCTCGCCGAAGCGAGTGGCCGCGGCGAGCCGCGGCCCTTCCCTCCTGGCTCTGGCGCCCCCATCTTCTCTTACCCAAACGGGGCGAGAAGACACGTTTCTACCAGAGGGGAGAGCTGCCGCTTCTCCCTCCCCTCCCTCTTCCCTTTTCCTCCTCTCTTCCCTGCGGCGGGGGCCCATGGCGCGCGCCTGCGGCCCCTCTTCAGGTCCCCAGGAGGCCGGCAGGGGCCTGGGAGCGCAGCTCAGGGGGCAGGTGAGGCTGGGGCATGGCCCTGGCCCCTCCTGCCTCCTGCCTCTCCCTCGCTGGCTCTCGAGCCCCTGCCAGTCGACTGGAGCTGGCTGGGGGGTCCTGATCAGGGGGGTCCGAGGGGCTGGTGAGGGGCTGGTCAGAGGGATGGGCAGGCCACGACGGGCCAGGGCGGGCGAGTCAGGCGGGCCGGTGGGGAGAGGAATGGGTCAGCAGGGCTGTGTGCTCCTGGCAAGCCATCAGGCGTGCCAGGAGAGTGGGTGGTTCCTCCCCCATGGCAGGGGAGGAGTGTAGAGAGGGGGGGGCTCGTTGGCTTGCCAGGAGAGTGGGTGGTTCCTCCCCCATGGCAGGGGAGGAGTGGAGAGAGAGGGGGGCTCGTGCCCCCCCATGGGCGAACTAAGTATAAACTTAGTTGCCGACACCAGGCCCCAAGCCCAGTAGGCTTTATAGAGGAGTTATTTTCTTCGGGGAGCCGTACTTTATGTGTGGGCTTGGCCCGGCCGGTATCTGCCGTTGGGAGGGAGACCCGGCTTCCGTCGCGGAGTTGCGGCGGCCGCGGGCCTCAGCCTCCTGCTCTCTGTCTGCGTCTCCGTCTTCGTCTCCGCCTGGGTCTCTGACTCTGCCTCTGTCTGTCCCCCCCCCCCCTCCCCCTTATTCCCTTCATTTCTCTCTCCTTCCCTCTCTACCTCCTTCGAACTCTCTCTACCTCCACGTGAGAGGCCGTGAGGGCGTGTGTGGTGGCGGATGAAAGTTGGCGGCGAGAGCGCGCCACCAGCGTCGATGGTCTCGGAGGGCTCGGAGGCACGGATTGTTATGCTGGAGACTGAGCTCGAGCTCGAGCGTCAAGCCGGGCCGGTTCACAAGGCGGATCTATCACGCGAGCTCGGAGACGAGCAGCCAGCGGCCGAAGTGGAGGAAGAAGAGAGCCTGGCGCCGCCGCCGCCGTTGGTAGGAAGTGCCGACCAGGTAGATGAAGAGCATGTCCCGTGTATCGACGTCCCTCCTCCTGAAGCAGAGATAGGTGTCCTTGAGGGGGCCTTCGAGGAAGTGCTCGTGCAATCTGCTAATCAACCTCCACCACTAGGAGTCGATCTGCCTGCAGTACACGCGGATGAAAGCGCAAGCATACCTGTTCTAGAACGTGCAGCCACGCGTGCTCAGGCTGTCGTCAGAGGGCGGGCTGTGCGCCGTGCCAATGCTGCACCACCGGGTAGTCTCCCTGCTCACGCACAAGAGAACGTGGATACTGATGCATTGGAGCGGGCAGACACCGGTGTGCAAGCAGTTGATCGATTACAAGCTGCGGGGCATGTGGTAGACGCATTACATATCACTGACGGCCCACCACAACCAGTTGGCAGTGTGGATACCACTGAGCTGGAGCGCGCGGCAACGGTGGCTCAAGCAGCTGCTCGAGGCCGAGCCGTCCGTCGAGGCATGGATGCGCCGCGTTTTCCGCCCGCAGTGCATCTTCCTGCAGAAACAGAAGACCTCGACACTCTAGAGCGTGCAGCTGTGCAGACACAAGCGGCGGTGCGAGGTAGGGCTGTTCGGCGCGGTGTCGGCAACTCGCGTCCTGTTGGCTCACCCATCGAGCAAGGGCTCAGTGAGGAAGCGGAGGCATTGGAACATGCAGCGGTGCTAGCACAAGCAGCAGCACGTGGAAGAGCTGTCCGTCGTGACAACTTGTACATGCACAGCCCTGATTCGCCGGCGCTGCCTATGGACAGCGAAGCGGTGGCTGCACGCGAGCAAGCTGCCATACTCGCGCAAGCAGCCGCCAGGGGGAGGGCAGTACGTCGTACAGTAGATGCACCTCGATTCCCAAGCTCAAGCCTGGTGGAAAAGCAAGAAGAACCATCACGACGGCCTTTCTCAATTACGCCGAGTGCCTCGGAACGGCTAGAGAGTCCCCGCTCCATAACTACAGCTAGCCAGCCGGTGCATAGCAAGCCGCGTCTTCACAGGTCAACAGGTCCTAGGGCTCAACCAGCTCGCAAAAGAGGCTGTTTCCCCCTCCTCGACTGGTCCCGGCAGTCGCTTGATGCGCGCGCTCTTAAGGCCAAGGATCTCGCATTGGCAATCCGTGAGATGGGCGCCCGCTCGTTATGGCTACACGACAATAGTATCGGTGCTGACGGAGCCGAAGAGGTTGGTATGACTCTGCAGAGAACATCGATTGAGACGCAAATCATCAGGCTGACTTTGGGCAACAATGGGATCGGTGTTTCTGGTCTACGCCGCATGATAAGTTCTTGCCCGTCCGCGCTGCCGCATCTCATTTGTTTAAATCTTGGGCTAAACAAACTTACCGCCGAGGGCGTGACTCTCCTCACCCGCGCAATCGATTCCGGGGCCCTTTCGCAGCTACAAGAGCTCATGCTAGGTGGCAACGCCATCGGCCCATCGGGTGGCGCAGCGCTTGCGGATGTTTTGTACGGAGGGGAGACAGCGCTGAAGAAAGTCCAGCTCGGTAATTGTGGGCTCGGCGACGAGGGCGGCGTGGCCCTTGCGCAGGCGGTGTCGAGTGGATATTGCTCGGGACTCGTGTCGTTGCATCTTAACGACAACGGGTTAGGGCCGGCGACGGCCATAGCCTTTGGATCGGCGCTGCGTGAGGACGGCTGCGGTCTGACTGAGCTTTGGCTGGGTGGCAACCCACTCACCTCTGCCGGAGCTACCTCTCTTGTGCGTGCACTTGGTGAGAACACTACGTTGAAGCGCCTGTGGCTGGACTACACAGGTGCCGACGGGGCAACAATGAGGGCTCTCGCGCCGGCGCTTTGTCGCGAGGGGTGCACCCTCGATGAACTTTGGCTGGGAGGCAACGCCTTGTGCGACGATGATGTCGAATCACTTGCTTCGTCTTTGGGCGGAGCGGCCAGCTTGCGTAAGCTCTGGCTAAGTGAGACAAATCTCTCCCATGCCGGATGTGAATTGTTGCTCGATGCCGCACTCGATCCGGCATGCGGGCTTCTACAGCTATGGCTCCCGGCCTCAAAGCTCAACACAGCGCAACGTCGTGCGCTAGAATTGGCTAGTGAGCAAGCTAATGGGCGGCGGGCACGCCAACCGCGCCACGAGCTCTCTCTAAAGCTTACGTGACAGCTATGTGCTGCGGCAGGATTGGTGAGGCATTTCGGCAGATTCTCCTTTCCACAGTCCTGGGGCTTGCGAAATCTTTTATTGAGAAAATTCCCTTGTAGTTTCTTACTACTTTCATCTCTGTTGGTAGTGGGGGAGGTGTGGATGGAGCTGTGGATCTTTACCAGCTAGTGTATGAACATGAGGAGTGGGGAGGAACGAGGAGGGCTGGGGAGACATCAAGCGCGGGCTGTGGACTCGGACTGGGGATGGGAAGGCCAAGGCGGGACGCTCGATGGCTCAGCACACTAGGGAACATAGCACGCGGGCGGGTGGAGGGTCACCGGGCAGGGGTCACAGACATCGGAGTCCGTCCGTGCGAGACGGAAGGGAGCGACGCGCGTTCCATGACCCTATCTTTTTGATGATAAACTTCATAATATTCTTTCCGCACTCCCGGCGCATGGAACCACTACCTACACGTAGCATACTTTCTACACCCTTTCTCCCCCGGCTCTCCCCCCGCCCCGCCATCTGGCCGCGCTCCCCCCGTCGGGCCCCCGTGCACTACTAGGGGGATTGGGGTGAAGGGCTTAGATATGGTCCGCCCCCCCCCCTCCCCCGGTGATCCGTTCCCCCCTTCCTCTTCCTCCGATCTCCTATGCCTACCGGGCTAGCGGCTGGCGGCTGGCGGCGGCGCCTGCTCAACATCCTTGACTCTTTCTCCAAAGGTCACACTTGAGCCATGCGCGAGCCAATGCATTGCGGTTGTAAACGTCGCACTCCGGCTACTCCGTTTAGGAGGGGGAATCACCGATGGTCGCTTGTCTCTTGCCTCCCCCTTTGGCCTCTTTTTACCTCCTAATTCCAATGGGGCTTCTCTTCACGTGAGAAGGTACGATTGTTATGGCGAATTGTCAGCGCAGGCTGCTCTTGATTGACCAGGCCGGAGGCCTGGAGGTGCTCAAACATGCACTCCAGCACAGTGACCGTGTGAATGAGAAGCACACACGCAGCAGAGCAAGGTGTGAGAGAGAAAGCAATGCGAGCGAAAAATTGCGCAATGATGGAGTTTGGAAAGATTGCATGCTCACCATTATAGCACTTCGGTGCTAAACTCTTGACGTTGCAATCAGCCATCAGAATGGTAGACTCAAGATTTAGGGGGTTGACCAGCAAGAAATTTAAGGTCCCAAGACTTGCACATTCTCGATCATCTAGACTAGCGGCTGGTCTAGCCAAACTTCAGCCATGGCCGTGCACGCACGCCATCCGTTTGCACGCACGCATGAAACGATCGCCTCATAGCGCGCTTCAAGTTCGGCAGCTGAATCTGTAGTGTCGCCAACTTTGAAATGCCAGATTTGTAGCCGTCCGCCGGCCGTGTCGAAGACCGGGATTCCGAAGTTGTTGTTGGCGCTCATCTTCTCGCATTCCGCCCCCGGCTCACCGCCGCCAGCGGCCATCCCCATACCGGCCACCCGGAATCCTGTGCCCACGCCTACGACTGGCGCTTCGGTGGCATAGAGGTCCTTGCTATTGCAGTGAGTGTGACCAACCACGAACTTGAGCATGCCATTGGCGTCGAACTGGTCGCAACCCGGCATCTCGCGCACCTTCAAATAGGCTCCTGGCCCTGTGGTGTCGGCGGTGGAGCCGAAGCCGACATTGTCATAGTGGCTGAGCATGAAGACGACCTTGATGTCGGCTTGCGCGCCCATCCATGTGCACGCCATCTCAAATGATGGACGAAGCGCGTCGTAGCCGAGTTCTGAGGGGGCTCCATTGAATCCAATGAAGCCCATGTCGCCGATTTGGTTGTAAAAGAAGAAATTCTCTTGCGGCGCAACGACCGACCAGCCTCGGGCCGATGGAGCCTGACTAAAGTTATATGGCGACACAGCCGTCGAAGCAATGACGTCCTGGCCATAGTACTGAGCCACACCCCAGCCTCCTGGGTCCCTTGTTGAGGCGGGGCAGACGATCGGGTAGCCCTCGCGCGTGCAGTCCCACAGATCATGATTGCCCGGCACCATGAGTTGGATCTTGGAGAGCGTTTCGCTGCTCAAGCGAGAGTAGACGAATCGGACATTGTCGCCGTCGGTTTTGCGCGCCCCACCGATCAGATTGCTGTGGGCGTCATACCAATTGTCGCCTAGGGTACCCCAAAAGCTAATCGACGAGTCCGAGGCGAAAGCATTGAGTAAGCCGGGTATCCACTCATTAGTCCGGAATCGCCTGAAGTTGCTGCAGTAGAGGATATTGCTTCCCATGCCATCGTTGATGCAAGGATCTGCAATCAGCACGCCCGAGGTTCCCACGCCCTTGGCAGGGAGTGTGAATGTGAGGGTCTTGGTCACCGACATGCCCTCAGCCAGGTGCATCGTGTAGCTGAATGAGGTGGACGCACCGGGTGTTGCCGAGATGAGCGAGGAAGAAAGCCGGAATTGCAGCCAGCGGTATTGGAAGTCTGCATCATAATCGAAGCCACCGCTCGGGCCGCCGCCCACCGAGGATCCACGAGAGATCAATGAGACGCGGACCGAGTCATATCCGCGTGGACCGAGGCCCTTGGCCACACGTACCTGTGGGTTGTCGACCGCAGGCATGAGGACGCATTCGTTGGCGAAGATTCCCCAATTGCAGAAGTCTCCGGTGGCGCACTGCTTGTACGAGGGCGCGGTATCGCGGCCGGGAAGCCTCGAGCAGCCTTGATAACTCGGCGCGCAGATGGCGGTGCAAGGGCCGTGGTAGTTGGCGCCATTGGTGTAGGAGGGTCGGCGCTCGCTGCGCGGCAGCCAGCCCACTTGCGCGATGTACGCTGTGGTGTTGTCACTCTGAATCTGCCCGTTTGGGCCGCAGCAGCTGCCCGACGACCAGCGGTGAGTGAGCAGAGGCAGCTCGCTCTCGCAGCCCAAAGCGAGGGTGAGCGCAATCAGCAGCAAGGGGAGCGGAGTCATCGGGCCGACGGCTAAGAGGAAAGGGACGGGGGAAATGGAGGAAGTGCGGGAGAAGAAATGGATGGAAGGGGTGGGGCCCGTGCGGTGGGTATCTGGGGTGAGAGGCGGGGAGAGGGAGAGGGAGAGAGGGGGAGGAAGCGTCCTCGAGCGGGAGGGCAGAGGAGAGGGGCTGGAGGAAGGGCCCTGTGGGGGAAAAGGAGGGGGGGGGGGGGAGGAGAAAAAGAAATAGAGTACCGAGAGAGGAGGGGAAGGGGCGAGAGGGAGAACGGAGGAGAACAGAGGAGTGGAAGCGAGAGAGAAGAGAGAGAGAGAGAGAGAGGCGGGGAGAGAGGGAGAGAGGAGGAGAATTGGATTTCTCCTCTCCTCTTGCGACTCTTCTCTCTCGTCTCCCCGATGAGAAGACTTAGGGGTGCCGATGGAGATGAAGATGAGACGATCCCAGATGGCGGCGGGCCGTGTGCCCGACAACACCTCCTCCTCTCTCTCTGCGGTTAGAAAAGAGGCGTCTCGTCAGCGGCGCTAGGATTAAGTTGGTTCTGGACCCCCACGAGCCAACGAGGGCGGGGGTCGAGAGAGAGAGGGGGTGGGGCGGCGCGGAGTGTGGGCGCGTGGCCCCCCGCCAGTCCAACCATTTATAGCATTAGTCACTAGGAGAGAGGGAGAATCGAGGTGGGGGGAGAGAGGACGAGAGAGAGAGGACAAGTATTGCACTCTAGAGAGAAGCGAGGAGAGAGAAGTGATGACTCAGAAAAGAAACGAAGGAAGAGAAGAGAAGAGAGAGAAGTACGACGAGAGAGGCGGGCGGTGTCCTTCGGGGCGGCGTGGCGGATGGGGGCGAAGCGGTCCCGTGCGGCCGCGAGGGTGGCCGAGGTGGAGGCGTGGCTCGCCGAGGCGGAGGCCTCGCTCCACGGGGGCGGGAGCAGGGGCGGCGGCGTGCCCGAGCCGCCGCGCTGGCCCGAGCCCTGCGCCGCGCTCTGTGAGCCCGCTGGCTCTGGTGCTATCGATGTGGGGCTCGCAGCGTTGCGTGGCTGGCGGCTCTCGCTCTCGCTCGGCCTCGGCTCGGAAGAGTGGCGCTCTTACGTGGAGGAGCAGCTCGAGGAGGCGCTGCGCGCCGCGCCAGTGACCGAGATGGTGGCGCACGACGTGAGATCGTTCCACTCGGAGATGCGCGCAGCACGCCGTGCGGCGGGTGGCTCAGTCTCTCTATTCCGCCAGTTATCTGCGCTCGACCGTCTAGATGTGGCGCTGTGGGATGTGGTTCGCCGCATACCCGGCCGTGCATCCCCCCCTCTGCTGCCTGCTGCCGTCGCAGAGGCGGCTGCATCCGCTCACATGAAGGCTTCGCCCATCAACGCCGTACGGGTGCGCCATCTCCTGACTGGGGTTCCACACATCGCCCGCTCGTGGGGAGTGCGCGACGAGTGGCTCGAGCGCGGTGATGGCGAGCCTTGGCGACATGGGGCGTGCTCGCTGCTTCGGCTGCTGCGCTCGCGGTGGGTTGAGGGCGTGTTCCTTGCGCGAGGCCTCGGCGGCTGTGAGGCCAAACGGGCACAAACAACAGTGCTACGCTGGCATTTGACAGGCCGTGACTGTGCCGCGCGTTTCCAGGCATTCGCAGTGCCTTGTCGGGAAGCCCTGACGGCGCTGACTCGTTTGGCCGTTAAGGGAGGGCTGGTGGAGCTTGGTGCTCACAACGGGCACTGGGCAGCATGCATCGCGAAGCGTGTGGCAGCAAGGATGCGCGTCGAAAGCCATGCCCGCGAGGGACGTACACATTCGGAGCGTCGCCCACCGCCTGCCTTGGTTCGAGCTCTGGATATCTCACCGCCGGAAGCACCGCCGCAGCAACAACATCTAGTGGTGGAGCCAGGCACGGCAGAATCGTTGCGTTCTCTTGACCACGACACGCTGCTTGTGTGCATGCCGTCTCCGGGCGAGGAAGGCCTATGCGATGAGGCGCTTAGTGCCTTTAAAGGCCAGAACGTGGTCTACATTGGTGAGTGGGGAACCGGGATGACTGGCACGCAGACCTTTCACGTAGAGCTCCTGTCGGGCAGATGGGAGCTCCGATTGCGCGTGACTCTGCCCAACTGGCCACTTCTGTACGCGGAGCTCTTCGTCTTCCGACGAAAGTGTCCGGCTGAACACCAACCCAATGCAAAAGGAGCGACGGAGCTCGCATTGGTAGACGATCAGCAGCTTGTGCATTGCGCCTCGTGTGGGGCCCGTGCGGCCCGACGTTGTCCACGCACGCGCCAAATGCACCTGTGTTCGGATGGTAGTTGCTACACCGCGACCGCGGAGGCCCACGCTGCTCTTCTTGCTCATGTCTTTTGCGGTATGCGGAACGTAGATCGTCCAGCGTGGGACGACTGGGAGCCATGCCGGTGGCTGAGAGAGGATCGTGCAAGTCGACAAGAATGGCTGCGCCTGGCCATGGCGACACCTCATGCTGAAGTTGGATTCGGGCTTAATTGGTCTCAGCCACAGGTGTGATGCGTATGGTGTATGTCCAATAGAGGCCCACGGAGAAGGGGAGATGCATTTACCGTGCGCTATTTTTTAAACAAATTTTAATGGGTCGCGGTGCGACAAGAAGCCGTTATATTCTCGCCTCGCGCGTGGCTTTGGGATTCACTTTTGTTGCCACGCCCCTGTCCCTTCCTTTCTCCTCGGCCCGCCTTGCAGCACCTCCCCTTGTGCGCTACTTAGGGGCTCGGGCTTTAGGTTTAGGCGGGCGTCGAGCAGGGTGTACCTGACCCTGGCTGTTCGGTTCTCACCTTCTTCATGTGCCGCTAGGTAATTGGTTTCCATCGTAGCGGTACTCGGGTGATCTAGTGGTGTAGGATTAGGATAAGTTTGGTTTTGTTCAACTATCTACTATCTTTAAAAAGATAGGGTCATGGAGCGCGCGTCGCTCCCCTCCTCCCCTGCCGTCGCACCCCCGCCGCGCCGGCCGATCGAGCCGCGACCGATGCAGCGCCTCCGAAGCGAGCGCGAGCAGCACCCAAGATTGACCAGGTGCGCACGAGCCACGGCCTGTGCCACCACCAGCACGCCATACCACCCCATAGCCACCATGGCCACCCAAGCCTCTCCATCTCCACCTTTCCAGCCACATATCACATACGACCAGCTCCAAAGTGTGCCACAAAGTCGTCAGGACGCAACGCCCATAGGGGAAGCCCTCGGGCTGGGCCCCTACACAGTCGCAGCACTGGTCTCGTGCGTCAGCACGAGGCAGAGACCCGACAGGGGTCTGTGCCGTAGGCCGTAGGAAGGTGCAACTTGAGGTTCCCTTTTTTCGTCACGCCCCTCTCGTCTATTCAGGTATATAATCATTGACCCCTAACTTATTGGACACTATTCCCACGTACTCCCCTCCCTTCCATCTCTAAGGAGTGGCACGCGTACCACCCGATTCAACGAGTCGAGGTAGACTGGCACGCACACCCAGCATAAAAATGTATCTTAATGAGTAAAGAAGTATGCCAATATATATACTCTCTTGAAGGTGACAAGTGGGCGAGAGAACAAGCAACTTGACCATATTCCTCTTGGTCGCCGTGCCCATCATCTCAATCGCAGTGCTTGTGGCATTTGGCGTCGGTATCTTTGCCGTCTTTCCGTGTAAGCTTTCTCTCACAGTTTTAATCCTCACGACAGCATACTACTGGGCTCGAGAGGCATGATAAAGTTGCGCAAGCCTGCCGAAGCCGAAGCCCTCTCAGAAGGCGGGAGCCGCGCCTGAGCTCCTCTCGAATCGACGGTGAAGCACTCCTCCCGCCTATTTTTACGCCTCAACTTGGACGATCGACCCGCTCGGGTTGAAGAATGCAATCATGCCCGCTCGAGTTGAAGAATGCAACCATGGACGTCAGGGGGTCCGAGAAACTCTTTCATGACCAGAGGTCGTGCTTGCACACCACCGAGTGTTGCCGTCAGGTATTGGCATCACCTCCTCGCCCCAAAAGTTTTTCAGAGCCCGATCGAAGGTGCACGCGCGCGAGCGGCACCGGCGGTACCGCCCCAAACTGACAGGCGCCCACATCCCCTCTTGCTCATGTAAGTTTAAGGTTAGTGGCAAAGATACCGACGCCAAATGCCACAAGCGCAGCGAGCGCGGTGGCTAGATGCGAATCTAGGTGACTCCTAAGTTGCGCGGCAACCCCAAGCCAATAACACGCAAAAGACCGGAAAAGCCGACCGAGAATTCCGAAGGGATAGTACTGCCCCCCCCCGGCCCACTTGAGGTGTACGGAACCCGGCTCGGCCCCATTTCTCGAGTAAGGCGCTCAAACACATCATTGAAGAAATGCGTTGCAGATGCGACACGAACAACATGGCGCATGCCAGGCTGGGATGCGGTGAAATATGCGCGCGTGCGGATTATGCGTACAGAAAATTGCGGGGGCATATGTATAGGAGCTTACACGGCAATATTCAAGACTTTGCTGGCGTTCTCTTTTGCAAGCAGCAAGACGCCGCACTGATGGTTGCCATAGCTGTGGGCAAGCTTGAACGCAGTGTTGCCTCGCCGATCTGTCTTCTCTGTGTCTGCAGCGCCCGCCTCTATGAGAGCTTCGACACAGCGGACATTGCCCTTCTTACACGCGATCATGAGAGCGGTAGTGCCTGTCGAGGTCTGTCGGTAAAGATCAGCGCCCGCCTTGATCAATATGCGGGCGCACTTTTCATGACCAGAATCGCATGCGTACATCAATGGTGTCCACCCTACAGTGGTCAAGTGGTTGACATCGGCACCGCCCAAAGTTACGAGCGTCTGCACGCATGCCTCATGACCCGCGGCGCACGCCATGAAGATTGCTGTCTCGTTTGCGCCAGTTGAATCGTTCACCGGCGCACCCATACGAATCAGGGCCTGTGCACACCTATGATTGCCGGTTCTGCACGCGAGCATGAGTGCTGTCTCGTCAAACATCAGCGTCTTCGCATGGCATGCCTTCATCAAGGATTGCCGCGGGCCGAATCGTGCGTCGATAGCCGCACACGCTTCCAGGAGGGCGAGCACGCACGCTACATGGCCACCCTCACAGGCAGCCATTAGAGCAGTGCCGCCACGGCTTGACGACTCGTTCAGCTCAACGTTCACTTCGATGAGTGCGCGGACGCACCTCGCATGTCCCCGACCGGCGGCGATTCGGAGTGCCATGCCACCGTGCGTCTTGACATCCACGCCCGCCGCCGCGCCCACCTCGATCAGGGTGCGCAGGCACAACTCGCTCCCGCTATAGGCTGCTGCAATCAGCGGCGGCAAGGCATTCTGCAGGATGTGATTCAAGCAACCGGGCATGCGCACGCCGGCACGCCGGACTGCGATGGTAAGCTCTTTCCACATTATGGGGCGATTTGGCTTGTGTCTCAGCAGCAAGCGCACCCACTCCTCATCACCGAGTGCGCACGCGATGAGGAGGCTCTCGGGCTTGCACGCGCACTCGTCAAGCCACGCTCGCTCTCGGAAGAGCTTGAGGAGGA
The DNA here is from genome assembly GCA_018136815.1 of Isochrysis galbana. Lineage (NCBI taxonomy): Eukaryota > Haptophyta > Isochrysidales > Isochrysidaceae > Isochrysis > Isochrysis galbana. The sequence continues at coordinate 4,381,491 of CM030933.1, read as the reverse complement.
AGGCTCGCTGTCCGTTGGCGACGCATAGAACGAGCTGCTCCATCACGAGGCTGCGCTCCTGGTACCCCGTCTCCCCTACCCAGACCAGGTGCGCCTCGCTGTGAACAAACTGGCGGAAGGCGTGGCTCGCCTTGCTCAAGCTGCCGAGTGCTGAGAGCGGCAGCTTCCGGCAGATCAGCATGAGCACATCGCTGTCGAGCGCGGTAAGCGGAGACTCGGGATGGTGTCTACACAACGGCATACTCGCCTCATTCTTCTTCTCCACCTGCTCTCCCTCTCTCCCCATTCCTTCTTCCTCTCTCCCCGTCCCTCCCTCGCTCGCGTCCCCCTCGCTCTCTTCTATTCCTTCCTCTTGTCAAACATATTCTCCTGTCTCTCTCTCCTCTTTCTTCTGTGATCCTCTCCCCCTTTTCTCTCTCTCCCCTCATCTCTCTCTCCTCGCTTCCCGCTGCCGCCCCCCCTCTCTCTCCCCTCTCCTAACGTCTCCGCCGGTCCGATCTGCCACTGCCGGGATCTGAAATCTGGCTCGAGCTCGCTCCTCGAGAAAGAAACCCTTCCTTCTCACTCTGGGGCGCCGCCATCTAAAATATCGACCTAGAAAAGATCTCCTGGCATGCCTGATGCCTGATGGCTTGCCAGGATCACACTGCCCTGCTGACCGATCCCTCTCCCCACAGGCTCGCTTGATTTGCCCGCCCTGGCCCTGGCCTAGCCTGTCTGTCGTTGCCAGCCCATCTATCGTTGCCAGCCCATCTCTCTGACCAGCTGACCAGCCCCTCCTCCCCCGCAATAAAATTTTTTTCCAACTGGGAAGATGCGCACCTGCACTGAGCCGCTCGCCGATGCTGCACGCCGACGCAGGTGAAGACGCAGGTGAAGATGTCCCTGCAGGCCCTGCAGAGACCCCGGCAAAGCCCGTGGGCGGGCGGGCGGGTCGTCTGAGCGCCCCGGCTTGCATTCATGGTCATGTCTGGGGCCTAGGCTCCTTCAGCCTTCAGACGGCGAAGGGGTAGCGTTGCGCACTCCCGGGGTTGCTACGGAGTGCTGCAACGACAAAAAAAATCTTCTTAAAATTCCCCGCGGCGCGTGCGGCGTGAGACAGTGGGCTTGTGTACCTCCCTACTACCCAACCTTAACCCCTAACAACCCCCCCCCCTTTCCCAGTTCCCTCTTTAGCGGAGAAGCTGGTTCCGGGGAGGCCGCGCGCGCTGCTTCGGCCAGGAGTCGGAGAGAAGGGGGCGGGAGACCGTGGTTCATTCTTTGCTCTAGTGTTGGATCGGGTTACATTCCCTTATGTTGCGCTAGGGCGCTAGGGGGAGCGCGCGAACGCCCTCCATGCCCCACGACACGCTCTATTTTTAGAACGTGTCTACCCTCCCGGCGACCCGCCCTCTTCCCTCTCCTCCCTCGCACCGCACCCGCATGCAGCCGAGATCCCTCCCTTGCCCTTCCCTTTGTAACTCCGGTCCCCCCCTTGTTTCCTTGGCCAGTGGGGTCGGGGGTCTTCCCGCGCCCCGCCCCCTCCCCGACCCGCCAGTGCCCCGTTCCCTCCGTCCATATCTTCTATCCTTTCCTGTGTTCCTATAGCTGTTCGCCCCCCCCCCCCCCGTCTTCTCTGTGTCTTTATCCTCCGTCTTGGTTCTCTCAGCGCCAGCGCTCCGAAGCACCCCCTGTCCCCTCGTTCCTCTGTCTTCCCTGTGCGTCCTCGTCCATCGCGTGCCGCTATGCAGACTGGTAACTGGTATTCTTCATGTCACACCGAGCCCCCAACCACCCTCACTCCTCACTCACAGTTCCCACACTCCCACACACACAATCTCACATCAGACTCAACACTACCTTCCAATCCATAGCCAGCTCCAGCCATTGACCTCCCAGTCGGTGCCCTCGAGCAACATGGTAGCGGAGGAGTCGACTCGCCCTCCCACCCAGCACACGCCTCCTCACACCGCCTCCTCCCTTCCTCCCCGAACGTCATTGACCCCACACCACTACACCATCAACCACCACCACAGGCAACACAGCAAACCACACAACAGACACCACAGCCCCACCCGTCGGCTGCACCACCCCTCCCATCGACACCGATGCAGCCACACTTCTACTCCCCACTCCCTTCCGCTCCCTTCGTTCCCGGTCCTCACTACCCAGGTCCTCCACAGCCCACTGACCCACCCAACCCGCCACACCACCCGCACCTCCACCATCCTCATTCACTGCCCCACCATGCACCAATCCACATCGCGCCACCACGACATCCTCACCCGCGCCGCCGAGACCATGCTCCAACGCGCCCGGCTCCCCAACTCCTTCCTCCTGCCCGCGCGCGAGTACGCCAACTACCTGGACAACCGCACCGCCCGCCCCGGCGCTCCTCTCACCAAGTACCAGCGTTTCACCGGGAAAATTCCGTCGTTCGACCACCCCACCCCCTTCATCTTCGGCGCCACCGTTGTCGTAGTCGAAGACACGCGCGGCCCCAAGGGCAGCCTCGATCAGCCCCGCGCCTCCGTCGGCCGCTTCCTCGGCATACGCGGCGCCTCCTACGTGATCCTCCGCAACAACCGCGCCGGAATCGTCCATCAGCACCATGTCCGCCCACTCAACGAGTTCGCCCTCGTCCGCTCCAGCCTTCCGCCCGCCGTCGCCACCATCGACGCCGGCGTCCAGACCCTCGCCGACGCCCTCATCGCCGCCTACAACGAGAAGGACGTGGGCATCACATATGGGGGCCTGGCCCTCTCCACCTCACCCCGCTTCACCGCCGCCATCGCCGCTCACATCGACCTTGCCGAGCCCGCCCCCGAATCGCTCGAAGCCATGGCCGACGCCACCTGGGGGGACCGCAACATCTACGGCATCCTTCTCACCTTCGGCGGCGGCGCAATCCTCCACCAAACGAAGAAGCTCTCCCTCCTCGTCGACTCCTCCATGGAAGCCGAGGGCATCGCCTCCAGCAAAGCGGCCGAGGCCGTTTCCTACGCCCGCGAGGTCCTGCGCGCCCTGGGCATTCCCCCCGACGGCCCCACCCTCGTCGGCACCGACAACCTCGCCAACATGCGCGTTGGCTCCCTCCGCTCAGCCCCCAGCCGCGCTCGCCACTTTATGCGCTGCTACCACTCCCTCCTCCAGAGAGTCGCCGCAGGAGAGGTCGCCCTCCGCCACGTGCACACAGAGCACATGGCCGCTGACTTCCTCACAAAGTGGCTGGCAATGCCGCCGCGTTGAAGTTAAGGCACAACAGCAATAGCAATAGCCGGCGCAAGAAGGCAGCATGAGTGCGTATGTGCATGTGCGACTTGTGTGCTGTGTTGTGATGCGAATGTTTTGAACTAACAAGTAGTAGTAGTACTATAAGAACCCCATATGGTACGTGTAGGTGCGCGATCGATGCGATATGCGTGCGACTCGTAGGTGCTAGGTGCTAGGTGGTAGTAGGACAACATATACATATGGACGAGCGTCTCGCAGTTTTCATTGAAATATCCGCCAACTAAGTTTATACTTGGTTGACCCATGGGGGGGCACGAGCCCCCCCCTCTCTCCACTCCTCCCCTGCCATGGGGGAGGAACCACCCATCCTCCTGGCATGCCTGATGGCTTGCCAGGAGGCCACTGCCCTACTGACCCACTCCCTTCCCCACAGGCTCGCCCCATTCGCCCATCCTGGCCCCTCGTGACCAGCCCATTGCTCCAACCCCCCCTCCCCCCCTGGTCGACAGGCAGACAGGTGCAGACTGGTGGCCCCAGAGGCTCGGGAGCGCCAGCGAGGGAGAGGCAGGGGAGGCCAGGGCCCAGCCCCAGCCTCCTCTGCCCCCAGAGCTGGCCTCCATGAGCCTCCAGGGGCCGCCAGAGGGCAGCTGCAGGCCTGCCGCAGGCGCGCCATCGCGCGTGCCGCAGGAGAGGGGAGAGAGAGCGCGGAAAAGGGGGTGGGCGCGAGCGAGAGCTCCGCCCACCGGAAAATCGGTAAGTCTCGCGCCTGTTTACAGGATAAGACGAGACAGACTGGGCCGCCCACTCGGAGACACAGGAGGAAGGGGGGGAAAGATCACCGGGGGGTGGCGCGGGCCACCGGACCATATCTAAGCCCTCCACCCCAATCCCCCTAGTAGTGTACGGGGGGAGCCGCCTGATGGCGGGGGGAGAAGGGCCGGGGAATGGGGGTGTAGAGAGTATGCTACGTGCTACTTGTAGTGGGTAGTGGTTCCATTCGCCGCGAGTGCGGTAAGAATATTAAAAGGTTTTTTTTTCATTGAAATATCCGCCTACCCCAATTTTTGTGGGCAGTCGTATCGTGAATCATGATTGGACACCGGCTGCTTCGCGCTCATCTCGAGCCCACTTTTGGAATTTTTTGTACACACGGATGGATGGCCTCCACGGCCATTTACGTTCGGAGACACACAAGTCGTGCCCGCCAAGCACGGGCCAATCAATAATTCGCCCGTTTTCATAGCACAACATCCCAACATGCAACATGGAGCACAAAAAGTAGTTTTGTTTTCACGTTGACGTGCAGAATCGTCGGACAGCCTCGTGTTTTCGAGTGTCGCACGTTCGATTTCGAGAGACAACCCCTCCTTTTCTCTCGATGGTTCGACTGTCCCATATATATGGTAAGACTGGTCGGCTACCGACCGAAACATTGGCATTATTAGGGCATGCCGGTCCAACTAAGTTTATACTTAGTTCGCCCATGGGAGGGCACGAGCCCCCCTCTCTCTCCACTCCTCCCCTGCCATGGGGGAGGAACCACCCACTCTCCTGGCACGCCTGATGGCTTGCCAGGAGCACACAGCCCTGCTGACCCATTCCTCTCCCCACAGGCCCGCCTGACTCGCCCGCCCTGGCCCGTCGTGGCCTGCCCATCCCTCTGACCAGCCCCTCCTCCCCCTGGGCCCCCCTGATCAGGACCCCCCAACCAGCTCCAGTCGACTGGCAGGGGCTCGAGAGCCAGCGAGGGAGAGGCAGGAGGGGCCAGGGCCATGCCCCAGCCTCACTTGCCCCCTGAGCTGCGCTCCGAGGCCCCTGCCGGCCTCCTGGGGACCTGAAGAGGGGCCGCAGGCGCGCGCCATGGGCCCCCGCCGCAGGGAAGAGAGGAGGAAAAGGGAAGAGGGGGGGAGGGGGGAGCGGCAGCTCTCCCCTCCGGCAGAAACGTGTCTTCTCGCCCCGTTTGGGTAAGAGAAGACGGGGGCGCCAGAGCCAGGAGGGAAGGGCCGCGGCTCGCCGCGGCCACTCGCTTCGGCGAGGAGAGATTAGCGCTCCTGGGCCCCTAAATTCACGAGTGCCCCCCCCCCCCTGCGTTATTTTACCCGAAAGGGGGTTTCCCCCAGCGTGGACTCGAGGAGAGGACGTGCTGGGGTGCGCGGGGTCGGTGCGTGCACTGGGGGGAGGACAAATATCGAGGGGAGGGGGCAATGCCCCCACCCCCCCGGTATCACTCGGACACCTGGCTCGTCAGGCATGGCGGGATTCCGGGACGGAAAAGTTGTGTCCAATTAGCTAGTGGGGTTGGCTAGGATATAACATTAATTATTATTATTATTATTATTATTATTAGGGCATGCCGGTGGTCATGTGTCATGTGTCATGTATTGTGCTCATATGTGTCTTGGACTGGTAAAATGAAGACTAAAATTAGAATTACTTAGGTTATGATTTGGCAAAACTATAATCAGTTTGATCTTTTTCTCCTGCGGCGGCGCGCGATGGCGGCCGCAGCGATGGTCGCTGGCTTCGCTAGTGGCCTCGCAAGCGGTTTGTGGCCGCTCTGGCGAGGGTCTGCGCGGCCAAGAGGCCAGTAGGCACCCCCTCCCGCCATGCTGAGGCGCGTGCCGCGCGTGATGGGCCAGCCCATCGTGCGCAGCACCGTCATTTTGACGCCTCATGGCCAGCCGCGCACTCGCGCACTGCACGCGCGAGAGGCTGGCAGCAGATGCCAGCAGAGGCGAGGTGGAGGGCGCAGGCGACGCCGTGCGATCGCGCAGGGCTCTGCTCTGCCTGCCCGGGGGTAACCGTGCCCGGGGAATGCAGGCGCGCGTCGCACAGCACGACCTCTGGTGCACTTTTGTGGTCGACGTCGATTTCGCACGAGCGCGAAAACGTTTTTGGGTCTGTGTCTGTGTCTGTGTCTGTGTGTTGAATGGCGTCGAAAATGTGCATATTTCTGATCCGATTCTGCATAATGTACCCATTTCCAGTAGAATACCCTAAAGATCGCGTGATAAAACCTCAATCTTGACTTAGTGAAGAAATGCGTGTTTGACCGCCCTATCCTTCCTCCTGCGCGATCGGGGAGTTGTACAGTTGTGTACAGAAAAGTAAAGTAGAGTAGGGTACTGGAGTACCTCTACCTCTACTTTTTAGTAGTAATTCCTATCGGCGGGCGGCGCGAGGCGATGGCCGCCGCCGCCGCCTCTCCTCTCGTCGGCCGCGCAACGCGGGGCAGGGAAGGCGGCGCGTCGCGCGTGGTTAACACGGAGCACGCGTCGTCCAAGTATTATCGCCAGGTCCTCGAGCTCGTCCTCTCGCGCAATCGTTGGCACGAAGAGCGCGGGCGGCCGAGCCGCGCTGCGTCAGTCATCTGGTGGGACGAGCCCATTCGGCGGCCGCACTTCCTCGCGCTTCCTCCGCAGGCGCAGGTGAACCGGTTCTACGCAATGGTGCGCATATGTCGTAAAGTCTGCCTCGCGAGGCTGCTCGATCTCGCTCGTCGACTCTACCCGAGCGAATACCTGAGGCTCGCGCCGGAGACGTGGTGGGTGGGACAAAAATCGTGGGCGGCCCAGCTGCGCGCGCACCGCCACCACTGCGAGATACGCGACAGAGACGAGTGCAGCTCATCAGATCTCACCATTGAGTCATATGATGCGAACGCATCGGCTGTGGGCACGAGAGCGCCGTCTATCGCAGTTGCTGCGGAGACGGGGGAGTGTGCCAATATTGATGCATTCATCATCAAGCCGGACAACGGCTGCCAGGGTACGGGAATCAAGCTTGTGCGTAGCCATTCGGAGCTGTGCGCCTTTCTCAAGAGTAAGGAGGGTATGCCGCTTGCCTTCCCCGGCATTGCCGCACTGCCCCCCCCCCCCGCCTTCCCCGCCCCGAGCTTTGCCTCTGTAGCACCTTGTCCTTTGCGATGTTGTACCACAACTCTCTCATTGGGTGAGGCATATCGCGAGCTCACGCATCGCCTTGCCTTGCGCATTATGCTACCGCAGCCCCAGCGCGTGCGGTAGTGCAGACCTACCTGGCAAATCCCATGCTGATCGACGGCCTCAAGTTTGACCTGCGCCTCTACGTCATCATCACGAGTGCCGCACCGCTGCGGGCCTACCTTTCACGGTGTGTGCTTATGAATGTGCTCGAGCGTGCCTTTCAGCGCCCTGCGTGCAGCATGACGCACTCACCGCCCCCCATCTTTGAGTTTGCAGGCGCGGTGTTGCGCGGTTCGCCTCGAGGCAGTGGTCCCCGGTGTCTGCTTCAAATCAGCACGATGCACGGATGCACCTCTCCAACTCCTCCATCAATCAAGGAGTCGACGGGGGCGCCTCAAATAAGAAGGCCATCGAGCGTCTATTGCCTGACCTGGAGGCGCGTGGAATCGATGCTGAGTTTGTGTGGTGTCGAGTGAGGCGCCTTATCGCCCTCACCGTTGCTTCAATCGCTCCCACCATCGCCCACGCCCACACGACTGTCTTTGACTGCTCCGATGGCACTTCATGCAATTCGCCGTCCGCAAACCTTTGGACGGGCACCGCCAATGCGATGCAGGTCGGTGCAGCAGCTCCTCGTCGTTCTTTTCAGATCCTAGGTATGGATGTTATGCTCGATTCGACAGGGACACCACTGCTGGTGGAAGTGAACCATTCTCCTTCAATGGCTATAGCGGGGGCGGACGAGGATGAAGTTGAGACCAAGGCCTCCGTTGTGAGTGCAGCACTACGCCTTGCGACTGCACCAGGGGAGCACCCAGCCTCATTGGTGGCTGATTGCCAATGTGAAGCTCTGCACACAGCGATGCCACCGGTGGATGCTCTCGATGGAGCACGTCTGCTTTTTGAGCGCTTTGCAACGAATAGGAGCGCGCAGCAATGGGTGATGAGCCAGGCCGCGTTCGAACGCATCCTGGGCGAGCAAGGAGCAGGCATGGGTGCTCAAGAGGTTCGTGCTGCCTTTACCGCAGCCAGGCTCGAGACTGAAGACTTCGGGCACGGGTGGGATCCACCCCCCGTTGGTAGCATCGCCTTTTTCGGATTCGTGGAAGCTCTGCTTCGCCTAGCTCCACGCGTCCCGGGCGATGAGACTAAGATTAGCGTCAACGAGGTTGCTGGAATCGGCGAAAACGAAGATGGGATGGCTAGCGCCGTGAAGCGCCTCATAAGCCGAGCTTCGAGGGCTTCCGCTAGTGCTGTTTCGATGCGATCAACGCCGCGTAAGCAGTGCGATACTATACGAAATACCGCAAACAGCCGGGCTACAGCAGCGATGGCGTTGCCATCAAGGGATCTCGCCGCACGTTCCACCACATCGAAGACACCACGAGGACGAAGATAGGTAGCAATCGCAGTCGTCCACTAGCACGGCATTTATTGTAATGAAAGTTCCCAAAGAGGCGTTGAGCGGATTCACGGGGATGGTTTCCGATGAGGTACTACACCCCGAGTGAAGTGGTTTCTTTTGTCTCAAGTTCTCGACCTAGAAGGCTTGCGGACTTGTCCACGCTCCTCTAGGCCAAGGAATTTCCTACCGGTCTGGAGGGGAGTGGCAATGGTCCCCTTGGAGTGTGGGAGAAGCGAATGCCCTCCCTCCCCACACACGCCTGTTTTTGTTGCACAGGGAAAATGACGCGCGTCCCGGCGAACTAAGCGCACGCTGTCTAGTGCTAAGAGCGAAGGTTAGACTTTCGGAAGCCCAGGTCGGTTGGCTCGGGTGCCTCCGCATTCTAGGGCTACCACCGGCACCCCTTTGCTCACTGGTTGGTAAATTGAATGCGAATAATCGATTATTCATTCAGCTAGGTACCACCTCCTGGTTCAAGCCGCAAGCTAGGCCTGCTCTTCCAACGGCTACGGCCTACCGCGAGAGACCGGGGCTGCACGCCCCGAGCAATAACACCCCCGCAAGATGATTGGCGATTAGCCCTCTATATTTCGTATGACAAATACTTCAATCTGGAGATCTCCGAGACCATTGCGAGGGTGGTTAAGGAGCTCGACATTAGAAAAATAATGGTCTCAAGCCCACAGCCTTACCCCTTGCTCCCTTACCCTTACCCTTATTGGAAACCGGAAAACTGCCACAAGACAATAGGGTCACCTAGTGGCACAGGAAGGAGGGAACCGAACCGCTAGGGGCCGGAGCACCCCGCCCAACCCTGACACCCCCACACCCCGAGCCCCTATGTAGTGCACAGTGCACAAGGGGAGAAGCCGCAAGGCAGGTAGAGGTAGAGGGGGGGCAAAGGTTAAGGGGGATAGGGCGTGGCTACACGGTAGAGCCCCGCGCTTGTTTACAAGATACAAGATAAGTCGGGACCGAGGCCGCCGCCTACCCGGTAGACGCAGGATGAAGGGGGGAACGGATCACCGGGGGGGGGGGGGGGGGGGCGGCAACCGGAGCGCCCATATCTAGCAGCCCTTCACCCCTATCCCCCCAGTCCCCCAGTGGCGCCTAGTAGCTAGTTGTGAACGGGGGGAGTCGCCGGATGGGATGGCGCCGGGGGGGGGGGGCGGGGGGGCGGGGAGTGGGGGTACAGAAAATTTGCTGCGTGAGAGTAGTGGTAGTGGGTCCATGGTGGTAAAAAAGAACATCTGAAGGTTCTGGGCTACACACCTACTAGTTTTCGGTCCTCCCGACACTAGCTAAACACCGCCCTTAACTTCCCTCCTTCCACCTCTTCCCCTGCCCCCCTTCTTTCCTATTTCTTCGGTTTCCGGGGTCCGGCCCTGGTGCACTACCTAGGACCTGGTTCGGAGTGTGGGGGTCGGGCAGGCCTTACGACGTTGCTGGTTTGTCTTGCGTGCCCGTCTGGGTATGTGTGAGTGGGTCCATGGTGGTAAAAACATTATAGAATTTTTACAATGCTTGCGTGAGAGTAGTGGGTACACAGCCGCGTGCGCGGCGAGAATACGATGTAGTAGTAGTTTATTACTACTAGTACTGTAGTACGGCTAGTATATTTCTCACATTTCGACATCACCACATGTAGAGGGGCAGGTGTATTTTGGTGCGCGGGCAAGCGAAGCAAGCAGAGAAGTAATGTGCAAGCCAGTCTATACTTGATCCTGCAAGATTGTATCATACCCCTCCTGAGAGGTTCCTCCTGAGGGGTTCGATCACATCAACGTCGAACTGGCTTCCGCTTGCTGTTGACACTTGTCCAGCCGCTCCGTTTGTGCTGCTTCATCCCTGCTTTGCGGCCAGCAATGGAGCTCTTGTGGATGCCTCTGCTGTGGCTGGGACCTGGGGCACGCTTATTGGCACTCCTTACCGCCGCATCACCACCATTCTTCTGCACACGCTCGATCTTCTTTTCTAGGGCGCGGCTATTCTGCTGATCCACTGTGGCTTCGAGATGCGCACTCAGGGCGGCAAACGGGTCCGCGATGAATGCGGGATGCTCAATCACATCGAGCATATTGGCCTGAGAGTGCAGCCATGATGGTGGTCAAAAAGGAGGCTGGCTTCAACCCATGTCCTCCTCCCGTAATTCCCACTGTGAGAGGATGGTGGTTGTCACCGCACACTGCCGACTACTAGTCCAATGCTGGTATGGCTGCGCCAATCAGACGTCTACGGAGCAGACTTTTGATTCCCTTTTACTCTCGTATCACGCCGAGTCCAAGTTGCAGCTACTCACAGGCGGACATGGCAGGCAGCTGGGCCGATGTCCTTGCTGCGGCAAGCATCCGAACGAGAGGCAAGGGTTGGGCCCCTGCTACTCCCCTCCCTTCTCCCTCTCTCATGCGCTCACCGTCTCCTCGGCGATGAGCTTGAGCCTCTTCTTGGCAGTGAGCCCGACATCTGTCGTCTTTGCCGCCGCACGCGCCTCGCCCTCTGCCAGTAGCTCGTCGAGAGAGGCGCGCATACCTTCTACCGCTCCAAGGACAGCCGACTTGGCCGCCCTCTTCCTTCTCGCCTTCTCACTCGGCTTCTCGATCGATTTGGCGGCCGCCTGGAGCGCGGGCAGCAGTGAGTGACCTAGCATGTGCTTCTTCTTGCCCACGCCCACCCTTGCCTCGCTGCCCTCAGCCGAGAGCCGACTGCCCTTCGGGGACGGGCGCGATGCCAACTTCACCATCGCGGCGCCCACGCCGCGCACCCTTTACCGCCGGTAATATGGAGAGTTGAGATAGATAAGGCGGAGATGAACACTTGAAGCTTCAACTTGAAGGTCGTTAGAAATTGTAGTCTTGGAGAAGGTCTTGTTGGCTAACAGCTAGCATCCTTAAAACTGAACTAAATTAAATGATTAATGTTATATCCTAGCCAACCCCACTAGCTAATTGGACACAACTTTTCATTCCCGGAATCCCGCCATGCCTGGCGAGCCTGGTGTCCGAGTGGTACCGGGGGGAGGGGGCACTACGCACTGCCCCCTCCCCTCGCTCGATATTTGTCCTCCCCCCAGTGCACGCACCGACCCTGCGCACCCCAGCACACCCTCTCCTCGAGGCCACGCTGGGGGGAAACCCCTTTCGGGTAAAATAACGCAGGGGGGGGGGGGCACTCGTGAATTTAGGGGTCCAGAGCGCTAATCTCCCTCGCCAGAGCGAGTGGCCGCGGCTCGCCGCGGCCCTTCCCCTTCCCTCCTGGCTCCGGCGCCCCCCATCTTCTTTTACCTAGACGGGGCAAGAAGATACGTTAGCGCCTCTCTCTTCCCTCTTCCTCCTCTCTTCCCTGCGGCGGGGGCCCATGGCGCGCGCCTGCGGCCCCACTTCAGGTCCCCAGATGGCCTGCAGGGGCTTGGGAGCTTGGGAGCACAGCTCTGTGTCTGTGGGCAGGTCCTGCACGCTGCCAACGAGGAGGCGTTGCCTCTCGCCTCGTTTGCCCTCCTTGCTTGCGGCTGCTAGCGTTTTAGGTTCTGTCGCACTTAGGTATGCCACCGATCCAAGGAACGGTTGCCCCTTGTGCAACTCTGAGGTGCTCACCGTTTGATTACACAATTTGACCGCGTGGCGTGCGTTATTATGCGTTACTCCAGTGCGGCCGTTCTTAATGAACCAATTATGGGTTCTTAGTGCTCTTAGAAGATTCCCTCCTAATTCCTGCGCTATGCTGTTTGCCTGTGCGTAACCGTCACCCCGTCGGTCCAGCACCCCTCTCCCAACTCCCCAAAGGCTTGGGCAGCCGGGGTCCGAGCCATCGTTCGAAAGGCCTCCTCCCCGTCACCGTTCCCCCACCCGCGGGGAGCACCATCAAAAAATCAGCGTGGGGGTTACCGGATACTTTACTGGAGAGTGAAGAGTGCTCCTCCAACCTTCTCGAATGTGTTCTTTTTTCCATCGATTTCCCTGCGAGCTGCCCCTGAGATGGGTCTCCGGTTGCGACAACGGAACGAGGCACCACACTGCGGCCTCCAAGGCTCCACCACAAGATCGCGCGAGGTGCGGTGTCATCGTCTAAGTGGGGCTTGAGGCACCTCGTATGTATTTTCATAGTCTAGCCCCAAAAGCGAGCAACCCACACAAGGGGGGGGGGGAATGCTGCGGGGTGTCTGCGAGCTGGAGAGAGGGGGGCGCGAGGCCCCCATTGGCCTCCTACTTGTAAAAGTAGTTGCGCGGGAAAAGGGGAAGGGCGGGGCGCGGATGAAGAGGGAAAGAACGGGGCGCGGAAGGGACACGCTCTAAAGATAGAGCGTGCGGCGCGGTGTGGCTCCCCCTATCCACGACAGTAGGAGCTGAGCCATTGGCACAAACAAACTGCACATGGCACATTTACGATTCGCACAAAGGGGGGCGGGTTGACGGGCGGGGCGGAACTTTTACGATTCGCATTGGCATCCGTATACAAACTAGTGATATAGACGGGTCACGTAACCAATAATAAAACGACCGTGGACATTCGATGGCTCAACCCAATCTGTCCTACTTTCGACGGAACGCGACCTCTTATGATTCTGCAACGAAGCCGCTCCATCATCGAAATGCGCGACGGATCTGCGATTGACGGACCTGTCTCCACGGCCACACTTATTTGCAAGTCGAGAAGTACTCACTAAACGAGGCGCCATTTGGCAGCAACCAGGACAGCAAGCCGCTAGATTCCGTGCTTGGTGGCGGGGATTGGGGTGAGAGAAATGGCCGAGGGCCGCAATCCTCGCAGTCTGTGCCGTACCGACAATATGAGTATTCTGATCCCTCACCTCCATCATCACAGAAGCCGTCCGAAGACATTTGGGATTGGCCGTCACAAGTGTTCGAGCAGATACCCGGTATAGGAGGTGGGGATGGTGGAGAGGGCGAGCAACTTTCGCCGAGGTTGGCGCAAAGGAACCATCGAAAGTATGAAACTCTCGCATATACCCCAGGGTAATCGGCATCAGCGCAGCCGCTTCCCCATGAAACAACGCCGATCAGCACATAGCTTCCGCCCTTGTCAACAGCAAAAAGCGGGCCACCCGAGTCGCCTTGGCACGAGTCCTTGCCGCCTGTGCCTAAGAGGCCGGCACAAATCATGTCGGCGGTGATTGAGCCGGAACCATACGCAGTGTTGCAATCAGCATTGCTCACCACAGGCACGTCCACCTCCATGAGCTTGTCAGGAGTTGAACCACCGGACGTTAGTGTGCCCCAGCCAGCGACAGTCAGAAGCTCACCAGCCGCGTCGTGTTGCGGGGGAGAAAGATAGCCGTTGAGGACATCGATTGGAGCGTACATGGCGACAGGCGAATCGAGCTTCAAGAGGGAGACGTCATTCTCGCTCGTGCCGGAGTTGTAGTCTGGATGGTTGATAATCTGTATGACATTCCGCGTTTCCTTGCAGCTGTCGGTGGCAGATATGCTATGCATGCCGATGACAACCTGACCAACCGTGCTCTGCGTGCAGTGCGCAGCTGTGAGGACCCACTGCGGCCGTATTAGCGTGCCGCCGCAGAAGTGCCGGCCGCCGTCCGTCTGGAGCGAGACGATCCACTGGTACTTGCGAGGAGGGTCAACCTCGACTCCTCCGACTATCCGGCTGTGGGCCATAGTGGTTGCCACTGGGACGCACTCGCTGGCGAAGGTCGGCATGGCGGCCAACAGCGAGAGCGCGAGATTCAGCTCTCTCGATCGCTCCCTCCCTATCGTCATCCTTTCTCTCTCCTCCCCCTCCCCGCCCTCTCTCTTCCTCCTCCTCCTCCCCCTCCCTCCCTCCCTCTTCCTCCCTCCCTCTCCCTCTCTCTTCCCCCTTCCCCTCCCCCTCAGTCTCCGTCGGTCTCCCGTCTCGCTTCTTCCGCCTCCAAAAACTTGCGCGTCTTCAACTAAAGACGATCTCTCTCCCACTTTCTCTCTCTCTCTCTCTCTCTCTCTCTCTCTCTCTCTCTCTCTCTCTCTCTCTCTCTCTCTCTCTCTCTCTCTCTCTCTCTCTCTCTCTCTCTCTCTCTCGCTCGCTCGCTCGCTCGCTCTCTCTATTTCTCTCTCTCCTCTTCAATCGGTCGCTCCTGTCCCGCTCTCAACGTCCGTCTCTCGACGATCAGGGGCAAACCCGGACGGACTCTCTCTCTTCTCATGTTCTGCAATTCTGAACTCTGGTGAGATGGTCGGCCTGACGGAGAGAGGGAAGAAATCTGCGGTTTTCACACAGGTTCTAGCAAGCAGGTTATTGAAAGAGCGGGTTAGATGGAACGCAAGCGAGCAATCTTCCCACGCCGCTGCTCTTCCAAGTCAAGGGGAAAACCGCTCTGCAAAGCGGATAAATAAAAGTACTCTGCGGGGTCCAACAGGCGGAAAGGGATCCCTTCCGTTGAGAAAGCGAGCTCCTCTCTCGCTTGAAGAGGCGCACGTCGCGAGGCCCCGTCGCGCCCCCGCTCAAACTTAGTTGTTAGTTGCTATCCCTAGCATTCAGCATTATATTTATATGTATAAACGTTGTGTGAAGTAAGTAACAACTATAACAAACGGCCATGCATGAGCGAAGATAGAATATAGTAGGACTGCGACTGGCGCACATGTGGCATGTGCTGAATCGGTCTCGAAGAAGGTGCGCCATGCACCACACAGCTATCGCCTAGATGCCTAGATAACACAGATGATTGTGGAAGGTCTCGACGTACGCGCGGCGCATTGAGGATTGAGCGTGGCACGTAAAGACACAGTTTCTCCTCGCCTTCCCTCGTAGGCACTCGCCAGACGATTCCCGCATTCCAGCGCGGAGAGAATTCTTGGCTCACGGGCTGGACCGCCCGCCGCTCTCGGTGCCCCCCCCCCCCCCCCCTTTTTGCCACAGTGGAATATCGGCGGCAAAAAGTGTGTGGAATCAACGCATTTACACGAGACGAATGCCAGCTAGATTGTGCCTTCCCCCAAGCCCCCTCCCGCATGCCCCCTCTCATGCGACGCTCACCCCTCTAAAAGGCATTGACCACGTTAGTCCACATTCCTTCGCATCGACGCTGGCGGGACGGTAGCGGAATCCGCCTGCCTCATCCCTCTCAACCGTCGCATCCGTATAGGTAAAGTTGTGTGTGGGTCTAAGACGATCGCCCCCCTCGCCTCCTTCCCTATCCATCCATCCCTCGGCGAACCCTGGTGCGCTACGGGCTGCGCCAAAGGCCGTGGCGGCGCCCTGGAGAGCTCGAATTCGACGCCATCGCCCATTCCCTGCTGGCGTTGCTGACGCTGCAGCGTCCATTGGAATGTGCGCACCCCACATTCCGTTTGGAGATCGAGTAGAAGTCTGCCCTGACTGTGCCATGAGGCTGAGCTCTTCTTGCATCGCGGCGATCACCCGTGCATCCCGTGCAGGTTGCTTCTCTGGTATAGTGCATGCCCTTCGTTGCGATTGAGCATGCGAGAATTGGTCTACATTCGGGGCTGACGGGCCAAATGCGAAGGCTGGCCGTTGCTCGTGCTGTGCGACCGCTCCTCGTGCTCTCCCTTGCCTCGGCTCCGGATGCAACGCTCTCCACCGCAGTGGATCCATATTCGCACATGGCGGGACGGCTGAAGAGCTTAGACTCTGCACGTCTTTTTCATCCCAGATGAGACCAGCGAGGTTGGCTTCAGCGGGTGTTGTGTCCCATGCAACCTTCGTGTTGGCGAGTGAGAAGTGTTGCGGACAAGGTATAGATGGGGCACTCACTTTCACCCGCTTCACGAACAACGGGCGGTGACCGCTGGTGCTGAGACGTACGCGCAGCAGATACTCACCTGCGCAGAAGGCGCGCCACTTGCAGAGATAGACGCCCGGGCCACCCTCGCCGTGCATTCTCTGAGTCTGATGCGCGGCCTTTGTTGAGTGCTTAAAGACGCGACACTCCGTCGCCGCTGGTCCGCTCACCGTCACCAACGGAACTCCTGTGTCGGTATTGCGCCCTCTAGAGTCCCTCAGTGTCAATCGAAATTGCGCCCACTCGCCTTGTGTGGCCTGCATCAAACCTTGACCCTTACACACGCTCATCTCTAGCGCTGGCTCGCCTGGCACAGCGGTAGCGTCTCGTGGAGGCAAAACCACTGGATGTGATGAAGCGCGCTCCTCTTGCGTGTTGGTTGCGTCCTCGTCCTCTTCAGAAGACTCCCACACGGATGCCGGCCGGCCATCACTTCGAGCGATTCGTTGGCCCCTCGTCTGAAAGGGGCTGGACGCCGACTCACCCCGCGTCAGGGCCATGTCCGGCCTCTCGTCCACTGCTCGCAAATCCTGCGACCAGCGCATGCTCTGGAGGCGTACCCTTGCAGCCTCCGTCTCAGGGTGGGATGGATCCACAACATCCCAGAGCGAGCAGATGCGCCAAAGAAGATCCTGTGCTTCATCAATGTTGCCGTGTTCGCGCAAGAGCAGAGCCAGCTGCGTCATGCCGTTCAGTGCGGAGGGGTGCTGCAGTCCATGGGTTCGTGTGAGCCGATCGACGGCGTCGTGGAGATCAGTGATTTTGCCGTCCACGAAGCCGCACAGCAGCCAGTGGCCGCACACCATGCACACTAATCCACCATCGCCAGCGCGATCCATTGAAGTGCTCGCGCAGCTGATGCAACGCGGCTCCGTATTCGTGCTGTACAGAGCAGATGACATGAGCGCTGAGGGGCCTTGCACTCTCCCTCTTGCCTGTCCGCCCAGCATCGCGGAGGACGTAACGCGTGGCATGTGAGGCGACCTAGAAGGCTCGTCGACGCGCGCAAGGATCCTCACCGGCGGCCGGGATCGCCCTCCCTCCGTGCGAGACACGCTCCACTTTGGCGGCCGCCGCTCGTGGTGTGTCGCCATCGCCCCCCTCCCCCCCCCCCTTTTCCTTTTTTGGCCACCCCCGCCACAGCAGGACACCTCAGTTTCCGTGAACCGCTCCGTCTGTTGCTACAGTAGTTGCTAGAGTAGTCGCCCTTCGAGTGTTTTTGTAACGGCGCAATAGGCGGGGGTTTTTGAGTCATCTCAACAGTGACCCAAGAGTGGCTCAACTGCGAGATTTCTTGAGTCGCCGCTCTTGAGTTACTCTTGAGCCAGGACTCTCAAACTCTTCTAGTGGGGAGAGTTGAGTTCGCGCGCTGTGCCAACTGTCACTCAACAAAAGAGATGGCGGGGGAGGAGGTGCGCGCCGCCATCCGCGCGCCCAACGATGCCCTGCACCCTGCCACGTGGGATGCAGGCCAAGGGGTATGTGTTGAAGCGGCGGAGCCTGCAGGCCCCTTTGGATCACCGCGGACAGACACCCTCGCCTCGCCTCGACGCCACAGGGGGTGAAGAAGCCGCGGAGCCGCAACTGGCGGTGGAGCGATGAGCGCAAGCTCAAGCTTCTCCGCCAAGTGGTCATCGCCGGGAAGAAGGCCTTCCAGACCGCACGGGGCGCGAAGGCCGACGCGGAGTTCACGTCGCAGGCAGACGTGTGGATGAACGGGGAGACGGGCATCCTCCCCGTCCTCTTCCGCAATGGTGATGGCCAGACGACTTTCACACCCAGCGAGGGCGAGCCGCTACCGGGGCACCAGTCGACGATGCTAGCGCTGAAGAAGTGGCTCAGCGTGTGTTCTGCTGCCATGCACCTTGCCCAGCCCCTCCCTCACCGCGAACGCGAACGCTTCAGCACACTCAAACTGTGCACGCCCCCCCCCCCCTGCGGCTCGCATCGCAGGACGGCCGCCACTTGTACACGCAGGGCAAGGAGCAGGCGGAGCCCATCGACGTGGACCACCCCACCAACACCACCGGAACAAAGGCCGAGGAGGATCTCACGGAGTTCCAAACCCTACTCATCGAGGTGGCTGCGTTCAAGCGCGAGGCTGAGCTGGAGGCCACGGAGAACAAGGTGGCGAAGGCGGCAGAGATGGCTGCGAGGTCCGCGCAGGATGCGGCGGCAAAGGCAGCGTACAAGGATTTGTCTGTGGAAGAGTTGATGGTAAGTCGCGTTACCTTCCTGCCCTCTTGCCTCTTGCACGCTCGTACACATTCCCATGCTCTCAACTCCATCCCTTGACGGTATCCACCCTATGGCCATAATGTAGGCTGCTGACGCCATGGGTCAGCGCATGAAGACAAGCTCGTCAAGTGCGGAGAGCACGGCATCGTCGACTGCCGACTTGCCCGACCGCATCTCAGTGGAGAACTGGCTCATCGAGTACGCGTGCGAGGAGGTGAAGGAGATGTGCATGTCGGTGGACGACATCGTGAAGACGAAGGAAAAGTGGCCCAAGGGGTATGGCTTGGAGTGCGACGACGAGTTGATGTATTTTTTTGTGCGCTCACTCACCAAGCGGCCCAATGCACAAGGCCGCAAGGCCGGCGCCGCGCGTGACAGCATCGCTGAGTTGGTGGCGATGCGCAAGCAGGACAAGGAAGGAGACAAGAAGGAAAGGGCGGCCGAGTTGCAGGCTGCTGCTGATCGAGAGGAGCGGGCCGCCGCACGTGATGAGCAGCGCTTGCAGCTCATGCGACAGGAGATGGCGCACCGCGTTGAGATGGACGCTGCCAAGCTAAAGGCACAAGAAGTGGAGCGCATGCGGACCGCACGCCGCGAGGAGTCACGAGAGGAGCGCGAGGAGCGCCGGGAGGAGCGGCAAGCTGAGATGCACAAGAACTTGATGCAAATGATGGCGCAGTTTGCGCAGACACAAAAGGCAATGGTCGAGGGCATTGCATCGGCGCGTGGTGGTGCTTGAGCTCAGTATCACACAACAAGGGGTAGTGCGTTGTGCCTTGGCGTTCGCCTCCGCATGGTTTGTCTTGCTTACCACTGGCGCTTCTTCCTTCTTGGTTGAAGAGTTTTAGTTGTATTTTCCATTGTAAGAAGTAAATGGCAAAGGTGCGACTAATAAACTCGCCTCTCCCCTCCCCCTCTCTCCCTCCCCCTTCCCTCCTCTCTCTCACTCTTTCCCCCCCTGCCTGCCTCCCTCAGCACCCCCAACCCCTCCCCCCCCTCCCCCCCGCCCCCCCACCCGGTTCCCGGTTGCACCACCGCCGGCTCGGTGCTTGAGCGTTCTACTTCTAGCCTTGTTTGTGCTGCTGCTGTGCAGCCCCATGGGCCTAAGGGCAAGCCGCACGCAAGGTCCGGGGGGGGGGGGTTGCATCAGCATCAACCGGAGAGAGGAGAGAGGAAAGTATTACGAGGGCATGGGGAGGGGGCAAGGTGAAAGGCGAAAAAAAAAGCAGTTGTGTGGGGGCGTAGCGCGCGCGTAGCGGGGCCAGCCAAAGTGCCGAAGCCCCCGAGGCAAGGGCGAGAGGGCGAGGGTCAAATACGCCGTGGAGTTGGAGCTGGGGGGTGGATACGTCACCGTGGTATGCAAGAGGCGTGTGCTCAGCCCTTTTTAGGGATAGGCATCTTTATCCAGATATTTGCCTTGGACATGTTGGGGGGTTCCGTCCAAATGGATGGACAGCCGAAACTACTCAGACTCGAACTCGGAGGACTCGGGGACTTAATAATAATAATAATCAATGTTACGTCCTAGCCAACCCCACTAGCTAATTCGACACAACGTCTCAGTCCCGGAATCCCGCCATGCCTGAAGAGCCCCGTGTCTGCCGCCGCCGCCGCCGCCGCCGCCCACCGTCTGCCACGTGCGTCAATATGCCGTGTCACGCGGATGGAAGTCGGCGACGGCGGCGGAGGAGGGGGTGGAGATGGCGGCGGCGGCAAGGGCGGAGGCGGAGGCGAGGGTGGCGGGGGCGAGGGCGGCGGAGGAGGTGACGGCGGGGGAGGGAGCGGAGGAGGAGGAGGCGTCGACGGCGACGGAGGCGGAGGGGGGGACGGCGACGGAGGCGGCGGCGGCGGCGAGGGAGGCGGGCGCGTCGGAGGGCTCGGCGGTGACGAGGGCGGTGGCGGCGGGTGCGGTTGTCGAGATAGGTGGCGTATTCGCGTGCGGGGAGAAGGAAAGAGGTGGGCAGTTTAGCGCGTTGCAGCATGGCCTCCGCCGCGCCGGTGACGATGTCGTGGTGCCGCTCGGCGCGGCCGACGCCTTCGTGGTGCTCGCGAGAGGTTAATTGAACGAGCAGGCCGAGCTCGCGCTCGACGCGCTCGCGGAAGTCGTGGGAGGCGAGTTCGGGGGCGCGATCGAAGCGGAGGCGGAGGGGGCGGTGACCGTGAGCGCGGGACTCGAGGGCGACGTGCCGTAGGGAGGCAAGCCAGTCGTCGATCCTCATTGTCCTCAGGCCCTATGGGCCATCACAATTCGCCAGGAGCGCGAGAGCGTCTCTGGTGCAAGCGCAAGCAGGCCGCGCTCGACGCGCTCGGATGCGCGGTGTGCGAACTCCAGCCGTCCAAGATTGCGCCGGCGCCAATTGCGTCTCAGCTGGGCCAGGAGAATGGCCAGCTCTGCATCCTCCAACTCCTGCGCGGTGAAGGGGCACGTCGGCATTGCGCATTGCGCGCCCCTCTCCCTCCCCGTGACGGATCCGAGGTTACCACTATCTCGGATGGGAACGGAGGAGACGGAAGGGAAGCGGCGAGAGGCACGGCGGAAGTAGGGGACGGGCTCATGACGGGCTCACCCGCCTCCAGAGGAGGCAAGGAGACGGGCTTTGGAGAGGCAGAGCGCGGCGAGGGAGCGGACATAGCGAGGACGGGAGCGGGGAGCGAGCGCGAGGGTGCGTGAGCGTGTGTTGTTGCTGAGAGCTTGAGTTGTAGAGTTGGTGTTATGAACGAGGGACGAGAGCGAGAACGGGGAGCGAATACGCGAACGAGAACGCACGACGGAACGACAGACGTATACGACCACCGAACCTACCTCCCACATGTCACGCTCACTCAACACTAACCCTAACCCCACCCTCCCTCACATTCACGTATCTTCCCCTACTCGAACGGGGAAACACGGGGAGGAGGAGGCGGTGAGGGAGGCGGCGGTGAGGGAGGAGGCGGTGAGGGAGGAGGCGGTGAGGGAGGCGAGGGAGGAGGCGGTGAGGGAGGGGTTAGCGAGGGAGGAGGCGGTGAGGGCCAGCCCCGGTCTCCCCCGTCGCCGCCGCCGCCACCGACGACTCGCCCGAGCTCGTCGAGCGGCCGGGCGCGCTTGCCTCGGCGGGCGGTGGCCCTCTTCCAGGGGCAGCGGAGAACGAGCTCTTTGTGCCAGGGGACGCTTGCACGACTTACAACGATCTGGATCTGGACGAGGTGCAGGCCAGTCTCCTGGCGGGCGAGGCTCCCGGCCTCACGGGCTCCCTCCTCCTCGTCGGCGACGACAGGCGCCTCCGTTAGGCGTTCGTCAAGGGGCTCGGACCGGGCGGCTACGGCCTGGTCTCCCTAGGGGGACATCTGCGACTACGCGCGCGCGCTCCTCGGCCCGGGTGTCGCGGGCATGCACTGTGCCCTGTGTAGTGCCCCCGTGCCGGCTTGGGCTAGTTAGTAAGCAAGCTTGCTAGGGGCTAGGGGCCATGGGAGGCTGGGGAAGGGCACGGGCACGCCTACGAGGCTCAAGCCTCTAGCTCGATCTTGAGGCCGCACGAGCTCGACGACTCGTCAGGCGTGCGCTCGCGGGCGGTGGCGGGGTGCTTCTGGGGCCCTATGGAGGCCTGCCAACCCCCTCTAATCTGGAGCCGTCTTTGCTTCTCCTCCATCAGAAGTGATCGGAGGGATCGCAACGTTCGCCCTCGCGGCGCGGGGGGCGGGGGGCGGCTGGTGGGTGGCCTTACGCGGCGATCCCATTGCAGTAGTACATGTGAGCCGGGACCCCATTGCGTAGTCTTGGGTATGTCCCAACCCTCGACGTCCCAACGTCCCAATGGTCGGGCGCCGGGGGGGGAAGGGGGCGGGACTGCCGCAAACGGGGCAGCGAGATGATCCGTTTCACTCTCCGACATACGCTCCGATCGATCGCCGATGCTCCACCGGCTCACCCATCTTTCATCCTTTCAGAGGATTCTTTCACCTCTCCCTCTCCCTCTCTCTCTCTCTCTCTCTCACACACACACACACAAACACACACACACACACACACACACACACACACACTATCTCTCTCTCTCTCTCTCTCTCTCTCTCTCTCTCTCTCTCTCTCTCTCTCTCTCTCTCTCTCTCTCTCTCTCTCTCTCTCTCTCTCTCTTATAGAGTGTGTTGTCGCCACGTTGCGCTGGCTCCCAAGTAGCTCTTCTCCTCTTTCTTTTCTTTGACATTGCTGCCTCAACAGAGGAGGGGGGGGAGAAGTGAAGAGAGCGAGCGAGCGAGCGAACGAACGAAAGAGAGGACGAGGGCTGTGCTACGTACCCAGACCTTCTATCAGAGTTTATCAGAATGTATGATCGTCGCCTTTTCGCAGAGGAACGAGTATAAGAAAGCAAATGAGAAAGCAGAGACGAAGAGAGTGTCTGGCTGGTGCTCGGTGGGAGAAGGGGAGGAGAGAGCGAGGAGGGAAAAGAAGGGGGGGAGGCGGGGGGGAAGGGGGGGAAGGGGCCCTCCCAACGAATGAAAGCGGGAGAAGCGCAGGTAGATTCCCAGAAATGAGAACGAGGGCGGGGGGAAGAGGGGGGAGCGGGGGGGGGGAGAGAGAGAGGGAGAGAGAGGGAGAGAGAGGCGGGTGGGGAAGGGTGAGGGGAAAGAGGGGAGGGAGGGTGTGTGGGCATGCGGCCTCCTTCCAGCTACTTCAACGCGGGCGGCGTGGCGTCTGTGAGTGTGTCTGATGTGCTGGAGGCATGGCCACTCATGCTGCTGCTCTCGCTCATCCTCGCCCGCGCCCTTGTCACCAACCGCTTCGCCGTTGGCCCTTCGACTCCCTCCACTCCTTCTCTCTCCTCTCTTCTGAGTGAAGAGGAGCTCTCTAGGCTGCTCTCGTGTCTGCGCCGCGCGGTACACGAGGAGCGGAGGCGGCAGAAGCGAGTCTATGCCTTCTCCTTCGCACTCCTTGCCAGCTGCGCCCTCATCGGAGAAGCGCCAGTCGTTGTCGGCCTGATGCGCTTCCTCTCGCGAAAGATGACTGAGACGATGAGTGGAGAGCATGTGCCTGACGAACTGCTTGGAGAACGGCCGAAGAACGGCGCGTTCTTGGTAGCTCTGTTCACGCTGGGTCGGTGCGGCTCGGTCCTCGCGCCCATCCTCATCCTCCGGCCAACCGACCGTACCGCGCTGCGCATAGTGCTTGGCGCGCTCATCATCTTCACGACCGGCATCTGCCTCGAGGTGATTCGCTTTCTCACACTGCCCGCGCCGCCAGCGACCGCGCTGCTGAGCCTCCCGCCCCACGTTTCACATCAGGTGGGCATCGAGCTGTTCTTCACGCTCGTGCCGCTCGCGCTCGCCGGCCTAGGTATGCCGTCGGCGTCGCTTCGTGTTGCAATATTGCTGCCGAGCATGGTGACGCTATGTGGGTACACGATGGGGGCACGTCGTCAATTTGACGCACTGGTTCAGCTCGTCGACCGTAATCCGCGGCAGGCTCTTGCCCAGGCCCAGAGCGCTTGCACTAGAATGACCGGCATTTCGACCTTTTGCCTGTCCATCGGCATCGCGCTCGAACTGCTCATCGTCGCCACTGATAAGGAGCCCAACTCGCCCTACGCCGACCTCTACGAGAGTCATCACGTGCTAATATTCATCCCTGCGTGCGTCTTCTTCTTTTGCGTAACGCTTACGTCTGCGAACCGTGGCCGTCTGCGGCGCCTCATCGGCGAGTGGGGGCTGGGCCAGGTGAACGCACAACTCCGCCCGACGCAGCATCTCGCTTCACCAGCGCTTGAAGCCACGTATGCCTACATTCTATCCTTCCCTCGTGTGCACTCTTAGAACGAACTCAGGTCGACGCGTTCGCTCGCGGCCATTGTGCTGCTGATGGGCGGCGGCAATGAGGACAACCTCGAGACACGCATACGCGAGGCGGCGGCGCGCTTCCGCTCAATTTCTTTCTCAGCACTTCGACCCTCGCACCTGGCGAACTCCCATCTCACCCCTGCTGAGCGTTTCGAGTTTATCGGCGCCCGCCAGTCGGCTACGCCGAGCCAAGTCGACGCTTTCGTGTCTCACTCATGGAGCGACGATTGGGATGCCAAGTGCGCCTCCAACCAATTGCCGCCTCTCGCGCGAATGAATAGTGCTTGCTGGTCCCCACTCACAGCCGCGAGCCCACGCCCGGACATCACCCTTGCGTCAGGTATGCTGCCCTTGAAAAATGGGCCGAGCGCTTCGAGAGCAGACACGGGCGCAGCCCAAGGCTCTGGATCGACAAGGCGTGCATCGATCGCAATGACCTCGATGCCTCCCTCGCCTACGTGCCCATCTATGTGCGTGGCGCGCCCGAGAGACCAGGCGCATGGAGGTCCTCTGCTCGCAATATTCACCCTCTTAAGGCGAACACACATAGCTGGACCTCAGATACGCGCCCTGTCCGCTTACACTCTCCCGGCCCTGATTTTCTGAGCAGGTGAGCGCATGCAAAGTACTCATTGTGCTAGCGGGCGACACGTATTGCCGGCGCCTTTGGTGCATCATGGAGATTTTCTGCTTCCTCGCGATGGGAGGATCTGTTGGGGACATCATCCTGCTCGATGTGCGCAGCAAATCGTGCGCTGCACACGACTCACCACGTACGCAAGCGGGCTCGCCGAACAAGCAAATGCGTGTGCGCGGGGGTTCTTTCCGTGCTCTTTGGCGTTCAGCTGACGTTTCGGGTGCCGAGGAGCAGATCCACCTCGAGGAAGCGCAGTGTTCCATCCCTGAGGAACGTGACCGGATGTTGGGCGTCATTGAGGCTGCATACGGCGACATTTCTCTGTTTGAGCGCGACATTCGGGCCTTGTTTTGTGGCAAGCGCACATCGCGCCGCTGGTCACAAGAGCCGCCTCCTCCCACACGTCTAGAGAAATCCCGTGGATCGCGCATGCCACCCTCAGTCTCCAAAGTGAATTGGTACTTTGAACGAGAACGGCTTAATCAGCATGCGCTGCAGGCAGACCCGGCGGACCGATGGCGGTTTGTTCGGGACTTACTTCCTGCCGGTTTACTCCGATGAATGCCAACATGTGCCTCTGCCTATCGGGACGACGCAGTCTTCAGCACCCATGTTGGAGTCGTCGTACTCACGTCGCGCTTCCGGGCCATTTTCCGATGCCAACATGAACTCAGAATAATTTAGTCCAAGTTTTTGACGACGCTCCGTCGCCACCTCAACTTGTCAGCCGTATTAGGCCGTTTTTCTGCGCCCAGACGTTGCACGGCCTCACCCACGACGGCAGCTTTGCTGACTCTCATACTACCAAGAGTTTTTGCCACATCTCCATTAGTTACTCTCGTCACAAGCCTCTCCTTGCACTTGCCTGAGTCCCGGACGATTACTTTTCTTGCGCATTTTGCACACTCGTTTCTTTCAACCCGTTTGGAGGCTGGCAAATGAATGCATCCTAGCAATGAACTTCTGATATGCTTCAATCGCGCCTGTGAGGCCTCAAATTCTGCACTCCTTGCTTGTGGACCCCGTGACTGCACTCCACCCCACGGCTTCATTAGTCAGAATGATCACTACTGCACTGGGTGCACGGGGAGATGTTTACCTAGGGTTATCGACAACCACCCCTACATGTGTGGCTTATGTGCGCGGAGGTTTCGAAAGCAGTAGCACGTCCTCTTCATGAGCCATCCAAGCCTTACGTGTGGAGCTCCGGCGTCTCTCGCATCAACGTAGACGACAATGTGTTGGCTCTTGCTCGAAATCATGTCCATGGATATGGAGGTGTGCCAAGACCACGCTCCCACACATTTGCAAATAGCAGAGCACATGCACTTACCTCCTGCTTGGTTTATGGACGAAAAGCAGCCAATTACTTTACCGGGAAGCCATTTTGGAATCGCTTTTTTGATCTAGCTCCTCTAGATAGCCGATTGGAGGGGGAAAACCTTGCAATGGTTAATTCTATGCCTGCCGGTGTGCGTGCATGCTTCACAATGTGCGCGAGGGTCGTGGAAATCTAGCAGGGGGGGGGTGCGTCCCACCTTCCTTGAGTATAAATGAAAGAGATGCCGAATTGTTTGTGAGTCGGCCTTGAGTGAAGCCACTTACACTTCCTCCACACCCTCCTCCTGTCGCCGAATGCCCATGCCCCCACCCGTTTAATAACGTCTAAAAAAACCTTTTAATATTCTTACCGCACTCGCGGCGAATGGAACCACTACCCACTACAAGTAGCACGTAGCATACTCTCTACACCCCCATTCCCCGGCCCTTCTCCCCCCGCCATCAGGCGGCTCCCCCCGTACACTACTAGGGGGATTGGGGTGGAGGGCTTAGATATGGTCCGGCGGCCCGCGCCACCCCCCGGTGATCTTTCCCCCCCTTCCTCCTGTGTCTCCGAGTGGGCGGCCCACTCTGTCTCGTCTTATCCTGTAAACAGGCGCGAGACTTACCGATTTTCCGGTGGGCGGAGCTCTCGCTCGCGCCCACCCCCTTTTCCGCTCTCTCTCTCCCCTCTCCTGCGGCACGCGCGATGGCGCGCCTGCGGCAGGCCTGCAGCTGCCCTCTGGCGGCCCCTGGAGGCTCATGGAGGCCAGCTCTGGGGGCAGAGGAGGCTGGGGCTGGGCCCTGGCCTCCCCTGCCTCTCCCTCGCTGGCGCTCCCGAGCCTCTGGGGCCCCCAGTCTGCACCTGTCTGCCTGTCGACCAGGGGGGGAGGGGGGGTTGGAGCAATGGGCTGGTCACGAGGGGCCAGGATGGGCGAATGGGGCGAGCCTGTGGGGAAGGGAGTGGGTCAGCAGGGCAGTGGCCTCCTGGCAAGCCATCAGGCATGCCAGGAGGATGGGTGAGGTGAAGGACCCATCGCCATCGCGACGTACAACCTCAACGGCACTAAAGGCGGCAAACTAGCCGCAGTGCTGTCGCAAGCGCGCAAGGCAAGAGTGGACATTCTTCTTCTCCAAGAACTACACGCCTACGAGGACGGCGCACACCTCCGAGCACATAGAACGGCCACCTTCCTAGGATGGTCGTGGTATGCCGCCCCAGGAGAGCTGGGGGACCCTGCTAGCGGCGTAGCTGTGGCGATCAGAGATACAGCCGGCAGAATAACCCCTAGACCGGACACGGTGAAAGTCATACTAGACGGTAGATGCGTATCTATAGACATTATCATTGATGAAGCTAAATACCGAATAATGTCAACATATCTTAGTGCGACACCCGGCCCCCGGGAAGAGCAAATCGAGAATCTCAAACTAAAACTAGCCACACTAGACGCGACCCCGACCATACTAGGAGGGGATTTCAATTGCGTAGAGGCCCTAGCGGACGAGTACGCTATGCAAAAAGGCAAACTCGCGCTTGACGCAATCGCGGTCTCGGACATTACGCGAGCCGCGCTCAAAACAACCGCGAAGAACGCCCCACAAGCGGCGAAGCTTGCATGGGATAAACGCCTAGATGTCACGAAAGAAGAATGGAAACACATAGCAAGGCTATACACACTCCCGCTGCTCACACATGAAGACAAACACCCACATTTTAAACATATCACCCACAGAAGAATCGGCACTAGAAACAGATTTGCGAAAAGCCACACGAATATGTGCCGACTATGCCGCCGCTACCGCGAAGATTCGTGCCACTTAGCATGGTGCCCCGCGACGAAGAAAATATTCGAAACCATAGACACCCTTACCAACTACACGCCTCGCCCAAATAGGTCGCGCACACAAAAAGTCAAAGACAGGCTATTTGCATATCCCGGCGCTACCACCTCTGATAGCCTGAAGACCCTCTACATAATAGCATGGAAACACATAATTAAAGGCTTTTATAAAGTAGAGTTCGAGTCATACAACTTCCACTATATACCAACTCTAGAAGCAACGCTCATGAGATTTACCACCCTGGTGAGAGGCCGAGCTACGCCGAGCCTCCACAACACCGCGAGAACGCGTAAGGCGGCCCAGGGAAGGAAACCTAAAATCAAAACTCCGGTGGAGCTCAGCGCTCCTACCTTCATAGAAGATGACAAAGGCCGCTTGAGAATGAGCGATAACCTCGGCCTAGTAGCAGAAGCGCTCGGCCTTGCCGAACGCCTCGCCTAGGACCCAACTATACTTCGCCCCAAATGGACTTAGGGCACGAGAAGACAGAACGATAACAGAAAAACCAACGACGACACGACGCTCACACAACAACGGAAAGAAACATGTCACTCAGCGAACCAGGAGGGAGGCGAGTACCTTCGCTGGGGACAAGTGCACCCCGCCCAACCTGACCCCCCCCAACAACCTGAGCCCCGACGTAGAGCACAAGGGGAGTTGCCGCAAGGCGGGAAGTTAGGGAGTGGGAAGGAGGAGGGCGTGGCTACGGAAACGAAAGCCGGTGCCGCGCGCGTGGCGAGAATATTAAAAGGTTTTTTTTTCAATGGATAAAGATGCCTACCACAAGTGCAAGTGCGCCGAGCAGCTAGCAAACTCTACATGGAGAACAAGAGAACAAGATGGCCGTCCTCGCACGCGTCACGGACCTCGCCACCCAAGATCAGCCAAGCGACATCGTCGCCTGCCAGCAGGACGACATCGACAATAGGATCGAGGATGAGGGGTGTGAGAAAAAGACGAAAAAGATGAAAACTCTCAGCCTGCGTAACTTGGGGTTACCGTGTGTGTGTTTGGGGGGGGGGGGTTGCTATGCGCACGCGCCGCGTCCTTGTATGTCGTGATTAGCTTTGTACTCATCTTCGTAATAATAATACTCTGGGGAATTGTTGTGGCATTCCTACCTAAAAGAAAACAAGCACTTCTGGGTGAAAAAACAAATCACCTGGCCCTCTTTTGACGGAACGCGACTTCGGAGGGGCATCTGGGTTGCTCGCGGGCTGGGACGACCCGCGGATGGAAGTTGGGGTTGTGCATGCCCCTGCCTCTGACGCCACTCTTGTCTCCATGGAGCTGCAGTGGGGGCTGTGAGGGCTTCGAGGAACGCCGTGCCAGCCTTCAACGCGCGCTCAGGAATTGGCTGGGCACGGAGTACTACTACTCAACTTATACTGTACTCTACATACAAAACACTTCTCTACCCCCCCCCCCCCCCCCCTCTTCTCCTCTCTTGGCAGCCTCCCTCTCTCTTTCCCTCCCTCTATTGTAGGAGTAAGTATCGGTTTATCGGATCCCAAATAATATATTCACTTTATCACTCACACAGCACACAACGACGTCCCCCTTCTCAACCGGCGCCTTCCTCTGCTTCCCCCACCCCACCCCACCCCACCCCACCCCACCCTTCCCTTCCCTCCGATCGCTCTCACGCGCACGATGGCGTCGGAGGTCGGCGGCGCGGCGAGCCTTGGCGTGCAGGCTTTACAGGCCCACGCCGAGCGCGAGCTCCTCCAGAGCCGCAAGGTCTGGCTGCATGCGTGGCATGACCCGCTTGCGTCGCTCCACGCCTTCTCCTCCTGCGTTCAGCTGGCAGACCTGAATGGCGACGGCGACGCGAAGCTGCTCGTAGCCGGGATGGACCGCAGGTTACGAGTCTTCAAAGGCACTGCACTCCTCTCCGAGAATGTGCTTCTCGATGAGCCGGTGAGAGCAGCGACCTCAAGAGATGGTGCTCGTGCAGGCCGCCCCTCAACCCGCTGCCCCACCCGCTCCCGCGTGCCGCAGGTCGGGATTGCAGTTTTCTATCCGGAGGCGCGCAAGGGTGCTACGCCGTCAGTCGCCATCGCGTCGGGCCAGTTTGTCTTCATCTATCGCAACCTGCGGCCTTTCTATAAGTTTAGCTTGCCTGAGTTGCCTGTGGACAAGGCGGAGCTCACAGCATGGGCGGAGGTCGCCAACGACCCGAGCGCGGTGGGTGCACTGCGTGAGCGCCTATCAGAAGCTCGGGAAGCGGGGGTGCGCTTAACGAATGTCTCACAGGAGCTGCTCGCCATCGACGATCCTGGCGTTGCCGAAGCCTTTGTTCAGGAGCATACAGGAGCCCCTATAACTAGAAGGTACGCGCCCAGTCCGCAGGCTCCTTGTGGACCCAGGACCGAAAGATAGGTGCTTCAGGAGGTGTATCCCTGCAGTGGGAACTTTGGCACAGGCGCGGCAATGGATGTCGTGCTTGCCAGCTTTGTCCGCGCGTTATCGCTCCAGCCCGAGCTCATGTCGTGACCCCACCTCCACGTCATTACGAGCCCCCAAGGCTCGCGCATCGCAAATGGTGTAACTTGACGACGTTTTTCTGAGGCACACTTTGTACCCCATGCAGGACGGTCGTGACTTGCATCGCAACGCTCAAGAAGGACCTCGAAGAACACGACGCATGCTCAATGCTGGTGCTTGGTACAGAGGCCGGACAGGTGAAGCATCCAGACGGAAGCACACTGACATGAGGGAGCTACGTCCATTGTCCACAGCAAACAAACTCGCGCGCCTCCAAACCCGCTTCCCCTGGCGCTCACCTCTGCCCATTCGTTCGCATAGATTCTCGTGCTCGAGCCTGCGGGCAACGCCGTCGCTGTCACTGTTCAGCTGCCGGCTACCCCAGTATTCCTTGCAGTTATGGGGTTGCGGGCTGTGGAGTACCGCATAATTGTGGCGTGTCGTGATGGCCACATCTACACGATTAAGAATGGCGAGCTGTCCTCAACAGTGATTGAGCTCTCGTCGCAACCTTGCGGTGCGTGCGGGAGGATGGCGCGAGTGCTCGCATAGCGAGCACTGCGCCATGATGCGCCGTTGGCCCGTCATATGAATAGCTTGCCCGATGCCGGTCCCGAAACATAAGTTTGGGGTCAGTGACTGCGCAAAGCTCGCCACGCCGCCACCGATTCAGAGTGTCTGTGCCCCTTCTGCCCGTCTCTGGCTTTGAGATCACGCAGGATTGCGTGCGTGCAGGCGATGTAAGCTCACTCATGTCCTGCCCCGTCCCATACTCCCTCCGTGTAGCCATGCTGCGTGTAGACAAGTCGATCCATGTGGCCACAGTCAGTTGTGCCACGTACACGTTTCACCTGAAGGGCAAGAAAACCCACACCATCCACCTGCCTTCGCCAGCTGTTTGCATGGAGGCGAGGACCCCTGCCAGTTCCACGGCCCGCTCCCTGGCGATTCCCACGCAGCTCCTGCGCCTCTCCCAGTATTCTAAACCTTGCGAAACGCCCGCCCTCGCTTCTCTAGGCGCTCGAACTTAGCAAGACACGTGTGGCGCGGGGCTTGCTACTAGGTCTCATTTCCGGCGAAGTTCGATTATACACCAACACAAAGCTCGTCGCTACGATCCGTATGGATGAGCCCATTTCAGCTCTCCGCTTCGGCCCCTATGGGCGCGAGGTGCAGTCCATGCCCTCGCCGTATTTGCCAGTCATGAGGCTCTACTCTCGAGTGCA
Source organism: Isochrysis galbana (assembly GCA_018136815.1). Taxonomy (NCBI): domain Eukaryota; phylum Haptophyta; order Isochrysidales; family Isochrysidaceae; genus Isochrysis; species Isochrysis galbana. The sequence continues at coordinate 4,349,615 of CM030933.1, read as the reverse complement.
AGCTGGCGGCCCGCCCGAAGCGGGCACACACACCTCATTGGCTTCCTAGCTTGCGGTATTCCCCACGTGGAATCCACCGAACGCTCGCCGCACACCTTCTTGTCCACAGGAGGGTACCCTATTGATTGTGACTGCATCCGGCTCGCTCACCGTGAAAATGCTGCAACGCAAGGCCAATTTGGAGAACGACGGCGGCACCGCTGGTCCACCACCTGAGCAAGATGTGCCGCTGTCCATACCAAAGAAGACGAAGCTTTACGTCGAGCAGACACAGAGAGAACGCGCGCAGGTGACCGCCTCCCATCTCCGCTAAGGAGCGCGAGCGCGATGCTCGTCGGGCGCTATCGATTGACAGCCGGCTGGGACGCGCACCTCATCTTGTGTGTCTAGGCCACATCCATGCATCGGATCTTCCAGCGCGATCTCTGCAAGCTCCGCTTGACTACGGCTCGCTCATATGTCAAGATCATCAGCGACGGCCAAGGACCAATCAGCTTCTCCAACAGCGCCTCGCTGCGACTCACTGCTCAGGAGCGCATCCCTGCTATGTGGCCGTGACGTTGCGTTGCACCATTCCAGGCCGCCGCTACAACAATCCCTCCTTTCTCACGGGTTCCTTGCCCCGCGCGCCGAAACCTTGCGGCGCAGGTTCAAGGTCTCGGGCCCATTTTCCGCCTTCGGATTTCCGTCTTGAATACTGGAAGACGGCCCGTCTCTGAAATCGTTGTCAGCTTCAAGTTCAACAGCTCACTGTATCGTTTCAAGCAGTCGTTGATCAAGGTGAGCGCAAGCTCATGCGAGCTCCAAAGCGCCGCCTGTGTGCCTTCCACAAGGCTCGGGCTGGCATCGATACGACTTGAGACATGTTCATCCTGCCTGCCAATCGAGTGTGGATGAGCCAGCTTGGTGCTGATGCGGCTGGCTGAATCGCACGCGATCCATTGCGCACTCCGTGTCCTTCTAAGGGCATGTGCGTGGCGCCCTTATATCCTCGATATTCTGTCCTCTGCTTTGCAGCTCCCAGTCTTGGTCCCCGGCGTCACCCTGCGCGTCGATGGTGAGCTCGAGTGCATCAATGAGGCTGGTGGTGCCGACCAAATCCGAGTCGTCCTTTGTAGTGACAAGTCAGCGCTTCCAGTACTCTCAGCTATCGTTAACATGCCCTTGTCTGAAGCATTGCTCAATGATGTCTAACACATCACTCAGCAATCGTCAACATGCCCTTGTCTGAAGCATTGCTCAATGATGTCTAATACATCACTTCACGTGTGTCACGTGCGCTATCCACCCCCTTCGAGGCCGGTTGATGTTGCGTGCGAGGTGCGCCGTCGCCCGCTGATGATTCCGTTTGCCCTCTCTCACGTCTGACCGTCGCCTGCGTTGGAGGGTTCCTCAACGAACTTGCTGTGCTGCAGCCGCATCTCCGTCGACGTAGAGGCTCGGCGGAGCTATGCTAGCTCTCCCTGCGCCATCTCTCGTGCGAGGTGCGCCTCGCTTAGCCGTCGGGCGAGCTCGGCCACCTCCAGGCGCCCGAGCGACCGAGGCACAGCCAGCTCGTCGATGTGTGCCTCACCGGTCGCGCGGCACAACGCCCGTGCGATGGCATCCACCACAGCCGGGCTCAACTCGAGGCGCCTTACTCAAGGCTCATAGTGGTCATTGTGCCGAGGTGCAAGTGCTCGTTGCGGGCGCCTCCGCCGTCCCGCTTCTTTTGCCGTCCGGCTTTCTGCGGTACATTTCGGTCCGGTCCTTTTGTGTTGGAGGCTAGCAATGTGGCGATGTCATGGGCCGGGCAATACTTTGGGGGGGGGGGGGTACCTGAACACCCCACAAGCAGCGAGGAAGGCATATGCACACAAAATACACATGTCGAAAGAGGACTGGAAACACGTGGCACGACTGTACACGATTCCCCTCCTTAAAGGCGAGCAACTAGCTACCCCCGACAGCCCAAATGGGACGTATATGATAGCGCGGCGATACATCATACAGGATTTCCATAGAGTGGAGTTTGACATTGACAACCACACCCACACCGTCCACCGCACATACCAATCCTAGAACGCATACTCTTGCGGGTCGTGACCCTAGTTAGAGAGAGGGCTCGAATACACATCAAGACCAAGACCGTCAGCAACGCACGAACGGCGAGGGCGGCCCGGGGAAGGAAAACTAAAACCAAATAATAATAATAATAATAATAATACTCATAAACTAATTACCACTAATGTTATATCCTAGCCTACCGCCTACCCCACTAGCTAATTGGACACAACGTTTCAGTCCCGGAATCCCGTCATGCCTGTCGAGCCAGGTGTCCAAGTGATACCAAGGGGAGGGGGCACTCTCGCTCTCGATATTTGTCCCCCCTCCAGTGCACGCACCGATAGCCGGATGACAATAGACAATAGACAATAGACAATAGATCCGAGCTGGAGACCATAAATAAAGGTTCTGTCGGGAGGGTCGCCATAGGCCTCTCCCAGGCCGCCAGGGTCATACCCCATGCCCCACATCACCCTCCACAGGGCCCAGAAGGTGGGCCCCACTCCTTCGCTGCCGGGGCTCATCACCCGCCGCTCTGCCGTAATACCGGGGGTGGGCACTCCCATCCGCGTACCACCTTAAAGAATACTTAGTATTTGTATCCATCTCTATTTTCATCTCTCAGCACTCCAAGAGTAATCCTCTTCTCCCCCCCCCGCGCCGCCCCGCCCCCCGGCGTTCGCCGTTCGGCCCGACGATCGATGGCGGCGCTCGCGATCCTCAGCCTCCTCGGCCCCGCGCTCGTCTCACCGTCGGGCGTGGCGGTGAGCCCTGGCGCATCGAGTCGTCCAGTGCTCCAACACGCCTGCGCACGCGCCGACCCACCCCTCCTCCTCGCCGCTGAGCGAGGAGGACGAGCAGCTCTCCCCATGCACCCGACCACCTCGAGCGTCGTCTCAGTCTTCTCCGTGCTGCTCTCGACGTTCCTCAACCTGCTCGGCTTCACCATGACAATTCCGATCAATGTCGCCCTCCGAGATCATTTTGCCCTCGGGATGGGTGCATCGTTCGGATCGCTCTCCTCGGCGTACCCGCTCGGTCAGTTTGGCGCACTCTTCCTTTGGCCGCGCCTCTCCGACCGCGTCGGCCGCCGGCCGGTGATGGCTCTGTCGCTGGGCGGCACTGGCCTCGGGCTGGCCCTTCAGGCGCTCGCCGTCGCGCGTGGCTGGTCGGTGGCCACCTTCCTCGGCTGTCGCTTCCTCACAGGCTGCTGCGCAGGCGCCTCTCCAGTAGGCAAAGCGCTGCTCGCCGACATCGGCGCTGCAACTGGTCAGCTGCCACGCTTCATGGCGTGGCGAGATGCTGCGACCACGCTCGCCTTTATTGCTGGACCGTGGTTTGGTGGATGGCTCTACTCTGCCAGTGGGTGAGTCGAGCAGCCCTGGGCCATCCACATAGAAGCATGGGGGCTCGCTGTGTGGTGCGGGCTTTTGCAGCCCTTGCGGACCTTCCTCTCGCTCTCTCATCGAGAGTGCGGACCGGGCTCGTCTTCCCCCTTTCCCCTTAGCTCGCGCGATAGTCTGATGTTCTCTTTTGGGTGCTCGCCTGCACCCTCAGGAGCTTGTCCACAGTCATAGGTGCAACTGCTGCTGGCTCCATCGCTGCGGGTGTTGGGGTGGCACTCTGCACTCGTGAGCCTACTCATGCGGTGAGGACAAAGGGGGCATCGGCGACCGACGCATCACCTTCACCGCCGCCGGAGGAGAAGCTGATCGCTTGTCCCCTTGGGCGTGATCTGATCACTGCGATCGCAACCGTCTGCTGTGTGTCGTCGCTCTATAATTGTGGCTCCGCTACCTTCTCCGCTTTCTTTGGGCCTCTTGCTCAAGACCTCTGTGGAGTGGGTGTGCAACAAATCGGATTTGCTCATACCCTCTTGGCATCCGTCTCGTTCGCGACAAGCACCCTTTTTGCGGCACAGTAAGTCATCCCTGGATTGGCCGCGCCGCGTTCGTATAAGCCATTGCTGGCAAGCCTCGGATCCGCTCGTTGGGCGAGTCCATGTGCCCGATAGGTGTTGGCACCGCTTTCTCATTTGGAAGAGCTGCGGTGCGTTTCTCGGCAGTCGTGCTCGGCTTCGCGTCGTCGTCAATCACTGCATGCACCACCCTCTTACTCGTAGGGCTCAGCGCGCTCTAGGAACGGTCTTCACCTGTGCCCTTGGTCTTGGCATTGTAGCGACATCTTTGCTGGCAATGGGTGCTGTCGCACGGCTTGCGCCACTTGCACATGGGGGCGTGCTCACCTTTTGGGCCGCCGCCGCGTTTTATCAGGTGAGCCAGGGATTTAGCGCACTCGGTGTGCGGGTGCACATTGAGTTCGCAACCTGCGCATCTCTGAGGCCGAGCCCGGCAGCTTGGATCCAAATAGGCGCAGGGTGGTGGGCAATGCAATCGCCATGAATGGTTTGCAGTCGACTTCTTAGTTTTCGTCCCACTGGCTTACCTTGCCTCTCGTCAGGTCGGAGTCCCGCTGTACGCGCCCACCGTCCCTACGATGCTTCTTCAGTGCGTGCCTCGGCAACAACGGGGCACCGTGATGGGATTGGACGAGGCCATTAACACTATTGCAAGGGTATCTGCGCCACTCGTTTTCGGAGGCTTGTATGCCTCTCGTGGTGCATTTGCCTGCTTCGCCGCCGCTGCCACCGCCGTCTCTGCTGCGGCGGCCGTGGCCATCACCCGCCGCTTCGTAGTGCTTAGGGGCAACTACGAGTGAATGCGATACCACAGTGTCCTGTGACTTCGGGGAGTCTAGCTATTAGCCGAGCTCCAATCGGGGCCAAGGCGACGATTTAGGCGAGAAAGTCCGTCCAAAGTGTGCCAGCACTTGTATGCTTCGGCCGGCAATCTTTCGCACGTCGTTCACGAGGGCAAGCGTTTCGCCGTTGAGCGATGGCCTAGTCGGCCTACTGCTTCTGCCGGAAGGGAATCAATTTAGCACTCCAACTACTCACGCCATGGAGAAAGAGACTGAGCCGTACACGAGAAAATGGCAACAAGTTCTGGATTCACCACCCTTGTTCTGACATGTCCTGAAACCCATGTTGGGCGCATGCCTTTGCTGAGTTGTGTTGTGCGAGATCGTTTGCAATGGCTAGCAATTGCGGAGTGCGACGATCATGTTCATGGTTGAACGATACTGGGTCAGGGGAGGGGAGGATGAGCTGGGGACAATTGTCAAGGAAGAGAATGTATGGACAGGAAGCCTGGGACAGATATCTAATATTTCAATAAAGCACGTTAGCAATAGTCTCAACACAAATTTTAAACTTTAAACTAATAAAACCATTCAATGGTCCACTTGCTGACGAAACGCGGCTCATAGGCCTACAGCAAGAGCGTGCAAGGCGCACACAATAGCGTGCAAGGCGCACATGCACATGCAGGTAAGCAAGCCGAGCGGCGTCGGACGAGGCTGAGGGAGGCACTGACTCGAGGTGCAACGGAGCAACGGAGGAGGGGCATCCGATGGCACGGGGGCTCATCCACTTCCACTACGGGAGGGGCCGTCGGCAACCCGATGCAAAAAGTACAAAATTGTTCGGGGCCGCCGGTCGCCGGCGGCCCCGAACACCCCCGGTCGCATCTCTGGAGTCCGGGTGAGATCGAATAAAATACTACTTGTAAGATCCCCCCCCCCCCCCCCCTCTCCAACACTCCGGATCTCCCTCTCGTCGCCGAGATGGGTCTTGGATTTGGATTCACTCGACGGTGGCACTGGGTGGAGGGGGTATCCATCTACAGGGAGGAGAGCGAGGGAGGGAGGGAGGGAGGGAGGGAGGGAGAGAGAACCAGAGCGAGAGAGAGAGAGAGGGAGAGCGAGAGAGAGAGTCAGAGAGAGAGAGAGAGAGCGAGAGAAGGAAAGAGAGAGAGAGAGAGGGAGGGAGAGAGAGAGAGAGAGAGAGGGAGAGGGAGAGAGAGAGGGAGAGGGAGAGGGAGAGCGAGATGTGTGAAATGCGGCCTCCGCCCCCCCCCTTCCCACGAAAGCTCCCCTCGGGGGCGCCGGCGCTCGCGAGGGGGGCTCTCCGCTTCCCCGGCTCTCGCTCCCTTCCTCTCCCCCCCTCGGCTTCCCCTCCTCTCCCCTCCCCTCCTCCCCGGTCGCCTCGGCTCGCCTCCCTTGCCGTCCTCTTCCCGCCCTCTCGCCGCGCTACCCTTCCTGCTCCTCTGTTCTCAATGGTACTCGTATCGCAGCTCAGTGCTCCCGCTGCTGCCGGCATCGGCGTCGCGATCGGTGCGGGAGTTGCCGCGCTCGCGATGAGGCAACTCTCGAAGTACACGCCGCCAAATATTTGGACGCATAATGCGCCGAGTGGCGGCAAGTGGGCTTCAATCAACGCGCCAACTGCGGGCGCACGCACGACCGAAGCCCTCCAGGTGGACCCAGGCATGCGTTCAGGCTGCGTCTAGCGATCAGCAAGCACGTGAAAGTTGCACGCGCATGCTGATAGCTCGGGAAGCTGGTGACAGACGTGCTGCATGGGCGCCAAGGAAGTGCCGCCCGAGAGTTGACAGATTGGCCACGCTTGCGCATGGTCATGTCAGGAGGGAATCCATCCCATCCAGCTCTACTCTCTTGCCACTCCAAATGGTGTGAAGGCCTCGATCATGCTTGAAGAACTCGCCGAACTGGACCCTGCCTTCGATTATGATGCTTGGATGATCAAGATTGATGGCATGCAGGTGTGACGAGTAGCCCAATGGGGAAGAGGGAAGGGAGAGGATGACAACAGCCCGAACAAGACTGGGCCTACGTGTCCTGTTGCGCACCGCTTTGGGGTTGACCTCACCGTGCTGTACGAATTCCGAGCCTGCTCAGCCTCTCATCCCGCCCCCTTCCCACAATGGCTGTAGTTCACTTCTGGTTTTGTTGAGGTCAACCCGAATTCAAAAATTCCAGCGCTTGTGGACAAATCGACCTCACCACCCACACGGGTCTTTGAGTCGGCCGCAATCATGATCTACCTTGCGGAGAAGTATAACCGTACGGACCTGCTTCCCGCCGAACCATCCCGTCGAGCTGAGGTTCTCTCTTGGGTTATGTGGCAGATGGGTTCGGCACCCTTCCTCGGTGGCGGCTTCGGTCATTTTTATGCATATGCTCCTTACAAGATGGAGTATCCGATCAACCGATACGCCATGGAGGTAAAGCGTCAATTGGACGTGCTCGATCGCAACCTGGCAACACGCACGTACATTGCTGGCGAGAGTTACACGTTGGCTGACATCGCGATCTGGCCTTGGTACGCTACCCCCGGCCCTCGCCGGGTCGTGGGCTGGATGCAATTACCGATCTCACCCATTTCCGTGTGCGAGCGCCGCATCCGCAAACTCCTTACACCCTTCCTGCGTCTCAGGTATGGGGCTCTTGTCCTCGGGCGCCTATACTCTGCCGCGAAATTCCTTGATGTTGCCTCTTACACCCATGTTGTGCGCTGGGCAAAGATGATTGAAGAGTCTCGACCTGCTGTGAGGCGCGGGCGTATGGTGAATCGCGGATCGAGCGACAGTGATCCGCTTTACAAGAACCTACCCAATCTCCCTGAGCGCCACAGTCGAGCGGATTGGACAAAGGCGGCTAGCAGCACGAAGTGGATATGAAATAGGATGGGCATCGCGCCTGCCAATCCCTCATAGGTCCTGGTTGAGATGTGGCATCTCAAGACCATTTCCCCAAGGTGTACCACCCGGAAGGTCGTGACAAATTAGGGAGCAGTACTCATGTACTCACGCCATACGCAGTGGATCGAGAAGAAATGTCAGGCGCAAGGGATTTGGGATTAAAGGCAGCACCTAAGTTTATCACTTGGTTCACACGGGGAGGCGCCTCGTGCCCTCCCCCTCAGGCATCAACTCCCTTCCGGGTGATCTATCAGTGGCTCGGTCACTCACTCTTTTTAACCACTATTTTCCACCTCCCCTGGGTGTCCAAGGATTCCGCAGGGTCCCCCCTTACCTGCCCCGGCAACTCCTAGATTTGGTTATTTTTTTACAAATGTCCCCATGAAATGGATATAAACATTTAAGGACCCCCCCCCCCCCTTCCCCCCCCCCCCCCCCTCCCCGGCCGCTCACGCGGCAGGCACACACACGCTCGAACGCCAAGTGCAGCCGCCTTTGCACTTTTCATACTTGCGCTGCGAATATAACACCATGTCCACAAGGAATTCGGCGTTGGCCTTGGCAACCTTTGGCGCCTTGGCGACCATCATCTCGCGCATCTTGTCCGAGTAGCGAGTTACCTGGCCCTTGGTGGGAAAGTGGCAAATGTTAGGAGTGGCAAGGCACAACGCACAACGCACAACGCACAACGCAACGTATTGGACGGCGTGTATGACCGTGGGTGGGCAGCGCAGTCGGGGCCTGCGCAAGCGACCTCTCCGGCGGAACCGTCAGTTGCACCTCCCTCCCACCGACCTAGGGAGCTGGTCCGACTCCGAAAACGAAGGTGGAAAGGCGTGCTCGGGTCCGGGCACGGATTCCGATGAGGAGCCGCTATCCAAACGACAGAAGAAGACGCTTCTCGGGAAGAAACGCGCAGAGACGGCGACCAGGGGGGGCGGGCCCCGCGCGACCTCCGCCGCACGCCGATCTAGTGCTGTAGCGAGAGAGAGAGAGAGAGAGAGAGAGAGAGAGAGAGAGAGAGAGAGAGAGAGAGAGAGAGAGAGAGAGAGAGAGAGAGAGAGAGAGAGAGAGAGAGAGAGAGAGAGAGAGAGAGAGAGAGAGAGAGAGAGAACTTCTTAATATTCTCGCCGCGCGCGCGACTCTGCACTCTAACAATTGCAGCCTCGCCCGCCACTCTCATCCCCCCTCTACCTGCCTTGCGGCCCGTCCCTCGTGCGCTACCTAGGGGCTGGGTGTACGGGGTTTCCTGCAGCAGACGGTGCGCACCGGTCCCCGATAGGATTTTTCCCCTCCTTCCTCCTGTACCATCGGGCTACCGGTTTCTATACTGCTTCTTTCAGAACCTAGGAGATGGGCGGCGTGCCTCCGTGTTCCCGGGGGTTGAGGTTGGGCGGGTGGGTGAAGCATCGCGATGGCTTATGCGCGGTTAAGCTAGCTTTTCCGCTAATTGGAGTGCTTTGGCTATCGCGGCTAGGTTGTTGCCTAACATCAGTGTGCCTTTGTCGTTGAATGTAAAGACGGGGGTGCAAAGCTCACGCGGGGATTTGAGTTTCGGTTTTCTCCCTTGTGAGGCTTTGCTAGTGCGTGCGGTCGAGGTCTTGTCCGGGGGGGTGAGCCCTCTGGCCAGGATCGTAAATCTGCTGAGGGTTTTTTCGATGACCGGCACGTGGTGGAAAGTGTAGTTATCAAATTCTACTTTGTAAAAGTCGCCTATTATGTATCTCCACGCTATAATGTAGAGGGCTTTGAGGCTGTCGGGTGTTGTTGTGTTCGGGTATACAAAGAGTCTATCTTTAAGTTTCTGGGCCGTCGATCTGTCTTTTCCAGGCGTGTACCCCGTCGCCGCTTCTACGGCCCAGAAGATTTGTTGAGTGGAAGGGCATCTGGCAAGGTGTGTCGAGTTTTCGCGATATCTTCCACATAGTCTGCATTTCGCCGTGGTCGCCGTGACGAATCGGTTTCGTGTGCCTAGCCTCCTAGCCTCCTATGAGTGATGTGTTTAAAGTGAGGGTGTTTATCCGTTTGCTTGAGCATTGGGTGCGTGTATAGTTTTGCCACGTGGATCCACTCCTCCCGGGTCAAGTCTAGCTTCCGAGCCCACTTTTCCCGGGCTGGTTGCGGCTTGTCGCTGGGGCCACCCACTAGGTATTCGCTCGTGATGTCGGATACGGTGATTTGGTCTAGTTGTTTTTTGCCGTTGAGCGCGTATTCATCCGCTAAGGGGTACAGTCGGAATCTTGGTCCTGTGTGGCGTGGGCGGGGGTGACCTTGGTCAGTGTTGGTTGGGTGAGTGGAGGCATTGGGTGGAGAGGTACTGTCAGTGTTGTCCCCACGGGGGGCGTGTGCGCGTGCTTTGTGTGTGTGGTGAGGTGTGCATGGGAGGCTGTCTCTGAGTCGTATGTTGCTTGCTACAGTGAGATGTGTGTTGTGCCCATAGGGGCCACCCGGCCGCGGGCCGCGCTGCCGGAGCAGCGCGGCCCTTGCCAGGGCGAGAGGGGCCTCTGCCATAAGGCATGCCCAATGGAGGAATGGCTGTTGGGGCCTGGCATGGTTGGGAAGTTGCCAGCAGCCTGCTGCTCCCCATGCATGAGGGAGGCCAGCATGGCTGCCATGGGCGGTGTGGCCGGGGCCACGGGCCGTGTGGCGCGACCGGAGTCGCACACACCTGCTCGGCCTCAGTGGGCGGACGCGGCCGCTTCGACAGCGGCTGCTCCATGAGCACTGGGGGGGCGCCCTCGGCGGGGGGCTCGAAGGAGAGGGGAGTCGCGTCGGCGCGCTCCATCGCGTCTAAGTATAAACTTAGTTGAGAGAGAGAGAGAGAGAGAGAGAGAGAGAGAGAGAGAGAGAGAGAGAGAGAGAGAGAGAGAGAGAGAGAGAGAGAGAGAGAGAGAGAGAGAGAGAGAGAGAGAGAGAGAGAGAGAGAGAGAGAGAGAGTCGCCGTGTGTGTGTCGCCGTGTGGCCGTGTATAGCTCCGTGTAGCGTATAGGGTAGCGTTATTTTTAGAACGTGGTACATGGCATAGCGTCGTATAACGTGATATTTACAACATATTTGGTATTTGGGTGGCCTTTTTGATATTTTCGACATATTTTTGCAACATATATTTGGGCTCATTTTCCTACATATTTTGGCCGACCCACCGCCCGCTAGATTTCAAAGATACAAGTGGCTAAAAAGAAGCGAGTATGCGACCATATTAGGGGTTCCGCTAGGAGGGATCTTAACAGACTTCTACAGGATACACTACGACGGCATTGAATTCTCGGAGAAATCAGTGATGATAAGAACGATAGACAGGTACACGACACTAAGCAAGGCACTACTATTTGCAAATACGACAGACTCGGCTAGGACCGCCCAAGCAGGCATGGGCAGACAGCCGAAGAAAAGGATCGACACGAACGATATATACCCTTTGTTCACACTAGGTGCAAGAGGAAAGCTAGAACCAAGTCTAGAGCTGCAAACCTTGACCACCTCGATGGGGGTGGCATATATAATTGCCGAGGGACCCGTACCAGAACAACTCTGAGACGAGATACACCTCGATTGGACATAAACCCACCGAGACACAATAGCGACAAGCAAGGGCGAGAAAGACGAGCAAGCCCGTGACCCGACAAGCACAAGAGGAGAACTGACCAACAACAGGCCTGCCCGGAACCCGCGCTTTGAACCAGGCTCGTGGTAGCGCACCCGAGCCGAACCCCGGATACCGAAGACAAAGGAATGAAGGGGGGAAGGGGAGGAGGTGGAGGAAAGGGAAGTTAAGGGCGGTGGCGACAGGGATGGGGAATTACCCTAGTCTAGTAGGTGTGTAGCCCAGAATCTTCAGATGTTTTTTGTTTTTTTTTACATCCACTTTGACTTTGACGCGAGCATCGATGGGGATATGCTTCCGGGAGGTGATGGCGATTGAACGCTTTTCCATGTGTAAGCTGATGGTGATTGAAGGCTTTTCCATGTGGTGGGGGTGATGGCGATTGAACGCGTTCCCACGTGTAGGCTGATGGTGATTGAACGCTTTTCTATGCTGTGGGTGATGGTGATTGAGCGCTTCTCGCCTCAGCGCGCGGAGCCCTCTCCCGACGGGTGAAGGTGCCCCGGCGACCGCAAACCCCCTCTAAAATCTCGGTCGGAGGGCCCAAAACCTCAGAACCCCTTTAACGTGGAAATCGCCGCTGATATTTGAATTTCGCCTCAAATTTTCTCATTCGCACTATGCTAGATAGAGACACCATCGGATGGGAGATATGCCTTCTAGGATAATTTTAATTCCCTACAGCTTTCTCATAAAAATTCGTCTTGTGGGGGGGGTTAGGTTGACTTGTAAGAGGTCCCTCGCGGATGGCGGACGGCTTCCGCTGCGTCTCTCTCGCCGATCGCCCCGAGCTGTGCGTGGCAGCGGCGCGGCTGCTCGCGTCGCACTGGCCGGGGACGGGTGCGGCCGCGCGCGTCCACCAGATGCGCGCCGCGCTCGCCGCCTCCTCACGCTCCGCCTCTGGGCTGCCTCTCCACCTGCTGCTGCTGACGGCCGACGGCCGCCTTGCTGCCCACTGCCGCCTGCAGCGGGCGGCAGAGACAGTGGGTGAGTACGGCGGCTTCTCCGCCGCGCTAACATCGCTTATTGTCCACCCAGACATGCGTGGCCGAGGTGTCGGACGCGCGATGCTCACGCATGCCGAGACGTCCGCTGCACAGCTTGGCTTTGGCTACCTCTACCTATGGACACCCGATGCGGCCGGATTCTACGAGGCATGCGGCTACCGCCGGTGCGAGCCCATCTCGCTATTGCGACCTGCGCTCATCGGGGTTCAGCCTGAGGCGCTAGTGCGGCTTGAGGCGATGATGGCCGGAAAGGCGGGCCGAGCAGCCGAGACGTCTGGCGGTCCATCTGAGACTGTTGCGCTCTCCACCTCTGTTTGGCTGCGCAAGCGGCTGCTCGAGCGCGGTGGCGTGCGCCGGACGTTGTTGGCTGCAGATCTCAGGGCCAGGGTGCACCATGTACTCGCGAGCGACCAACCCATCCTCGGTGGCGAGTCGGCGCGGGCAGGGACGGACTGGGACGTGTTCACCCTGTCAGCCGTCACATGGGAGCGACAGGTGGGACCGTGCTGCGGTATCTGCGCGCTGCGCATGGCACGCTCGGCTCTGCGCGCCGAGAATTGCGCGGCGCCAATGGCGGCGGTCGCTAGATCGGCAAATAGCAGCTCAAACGGTGATTCGACTCCAAATTTTGACGCGGCGCTCAAGCAGGAGGCGGCTGCTTGGGAGACTGCTGACAACCTCGTGCTCGAGCTTCGGCTCGAGGCCCAAAGCGGCATTGACCCCACAGCAAGCGTGCTACAAATGGCAGTACAACGGAAGTACTCGTCGGATGGTGAAGTCTTTGACATACACCATCTGGCCAACTTGGCGTCGGAGACATGCGGGTTGCACGCGGTGGTGCTGTGTGGGGCGGGCGCTCTTCAACGACTATCGAGATGGATCCGCGCTGGCGGTGTTGCGATTGTGCCGTACGATGCAGCCGAGGGCACGCACACGCCCGCAAAGCGTGCCGGCCATGGCGCGCACTATGCGCTCGTCGCGGCGATTGCAGTGCGCAAGAGTCCCGAGGGCAAACCGCCAGCACGACTTGAGGCTTTCGAGCCTGTAGTGTTTCTATTGCACGGCCTATCGCCCAACCTTCTTCCCGTGAGAGCCTCCGTCCTCTGGGAATCATGTGCGCAGCTCGTCGAGATGAAGCCCTCCCAGGAAAGCACATGGGTCGTCGGGGAGCATGGCATCCGGCTGAGCGGCCGGTGCTTGTTGTTGGCATAGGAAATAGGCGTGAGATAAGTGATGCGCAAGCGCACGCCACAACAGCGGCTGGTGCCGCACGTGGCGTGGTAAGACCGCATGACATGCGGCAATGCATCAACTCATGCATTATGGACAATTGATCGCACATCGGGCGCGGTAGATGTGTCTTTTTACATGGCGGTCTATACGGCCGATTTGAGATTACCCCTCACATCTCTCTCGTTGTCATGGCAGTCGGAGATCTTGTGGTCAGCAGTGTGGCTGGGGCTGGCGGGTTGTGGCGGAGTGTTAGTGTGAATAATTAAACAACTCTGAGCGTTAGTGCCACTACTCCCACTAGCCCGGCACTATCACGACACCCCTCAGCGCACCTGCTCGTACGCCTTGACGGGTGTTGTCACTAGACACATACGCATATCCATATGCACCCCTACGAATCTCCCCCCTCGCAAACGCCCCCGGCTCCCATTATAAGCCTCCCCATAAGCTACAATGAGAATGAGGGAAAACCCATTGAGGCGGACCGACCTATAGTAGGTGTGTAGCC
>CM030933.1:4285496-4335496 GCA_018136815.1 Isochrysis galbana | reverse complement strand
CGTTTGGTGAAGCGCAAGCAATGCCTCTTCTGTGGCTGTCGCATTCATCCTAGATGATGCGATTTCCAGGCTCTTGTTTCCAGGTCCTTCGCCGTGCGGCCACACGGTGAAGCTCAGGTACATCTAGGTTGGTAGGGTTCGTCCCTAGCGATCTAGAATTCGAGTTCTCGTTTCGTTCCTTCTAGCCTGTCTGTCAGGTCTAGATTCCAGGTTTCCTCCTTTCGGGTAATCTTGACCCAAAGGAGCCAGGTCGCCTGTCACTCGCTGCGCGCTTGTCTCAGGCTCTCGAGTTACCTTGTGAAGGCTTGTTTAGCTTCTTGCAAGGCTTGTTGTTTCTTGTTGAGTTCCGGTTCTTTCTTGGGGCTTGCTAACTTTCGTTGTCGTCCAGGCCTGTTCTTTGTAGGTTCTGTTTAGCCTGGTTAGGGTTTCGTTGCCTTCCCGCGTTTGGCGTTCGCGTTGGCGTTCGGAAACTTCCTCTCACATTCCCTAGGTCCGCTACCCTTGGCTTGTAGGTCCTTGCTTCTTTCTTCTCGGTCAAGGTTTTGGCGAGCGAGTCGGTTGCTCTAGCCGCTCGAGATTTGAGGTTTAATTTGCCATCTCCCCTTGGAGACCGGTGTAGGTTCGCTTCCTAGGTGAGGGAATCTTTCCCCTTGATGCAAGTTACATGCAAGCCCTTGGCCCCTTTGGTGTTTCTTCCCCTTGGTTGCTACTCAGGGTTGTTCGTTAGAAGCGTCTAGAAGGTTCACGCTCAACGGCAAGATTTATTCGGTCGTGAAGATATCTCGTCGCGATCTGTATCCAAAGTGATCGCCGTGGTCGCGCGACAGGACGCTCCCCTTCGGACTCTCCGCTACGTGGGAAGTTACAACGGAGACACGCTCCGGCCGTCGCTGCGGAGTCTCTCTCTCTCTCGCTCTCTCTCTCCGTCTCTCGCGACGTGTTTGAGTTATCGGTGATTTGGGGTCGCGGACGCCCGAGCTTTGGAATCGGGCCCGAGCCCGCTTCTGGGCCGTAGCAGGCTATGCCAAGCACCCAAGGGTCTCGGCGGCGCTAGCAAAGTGCCGACCAGCCGATAATTCAATGGAAACTCCACGGACGGACGATATCAATAGGGGAATCACCGAATGGACGAACGAAAACGGCTGTGCCTTCTGCGCTTTCCGACCCTGGCTGTGTGGCTGCTTGGGAGGCGAGGGAGGTGGCGCCATCTCGACGTCTTGATCGGGAGGGGCTGAGGGCTGAGGGTTGGGAGCGCTTGGGCTCCGGCGGCTTGGGTCGGCCCCGTTGGGGCGTCGTGGCGGCGGGGGGCTGGGAGGTGGGAGCGGTCGGCGCGCGCTCCATCGCTAAAACTATAACAATAGTTGAGCCAGCGAGAGATCGAAAGCCGAGAGAGAAGTCTAGACCCCTGGCGCGGTGTGAACGGGGGTTACTGTGAAACCTCACATAAAAATGCCTGCACCATCGCATATCTTCCTGCTTCTTCTAACACATTGTGTCTCGGCAAGCCCCCTGGCATCCCCAGAGAGCTGGTCGCCCATGGGTCAAGCCGGCAAGAGATACTAGTATGTACAAAAAAACGAGCGGAAGCACCTATTTCGGTGCTTCGGCAGTAAAGAGTTAAGAGAGAGTTAGAGGGGAGAGAGAGAGGCTGCAGTTAGGCTGCAAGCCGGACGGTGGGCTGCTTGCCCCTCGCGTCGGGGTGGGAGACCAAAGGGTAGGCTGCTTGCTTGCCCCAACCATCCGCCGTCGCCAGCTCCCCCCGCCCCCCTTTCTTCTTCGATCTCGGCAGGGCGCTGCGCTCTTGCTGCGTCTCACCCTGCCCTCCCATCTGCTGCCTTCCATGCGCTCCACCGACGGCCTGTGTTCCTCACTGCTCGAGGCCGGCTCTTCCTGGTGGGTCGAGCCGGCTATCGCGACTCTCGCCTTCGCTGTGTGGATGAACGTCTTCCGAGCTAGTGAAAGGCCGTTGCGCTCGTTCACCGCCCGGATTCGCTCATGGCCGCCCAACCCACTCACTCTTGGCATCCTCTCTTCTCTCGTGTTCTACTGGCTCGGAATCATCGCATGGGTACTGGTTGTGCTACCGCCACCTGGAATCGAGATGGGCTGCCCTACCGACTTATGGTCACTCGGGCGACTTATTGCCGAGACGTGTGCTGGTGTTGTTGCGTACGACTTCCTCTTCTACTGGGTGCACCTGGCGATGCACCTCTGGCCCGATGTCGGTAGGCTAGCTGGGCACTGGCGCCACCATCATCACGATGGTCATGCGGATGCCTCACCAGACTTAGAGACAGCAATGCGCACATTGAACCAGTCCTTCTTGGACGGCTTGGTGCAGGTTCTCGTGAGTATCTGCGTCCAGCGCCATACGCCATGGGGCACGGTAAAAGTGCGCCTCGCTCGCTGGCTACACAACATTATCGTCACTGGACTCCTCTCAGAGTCACACTCCACTGGATCGCTACACATTGCACGGCGTTTCTACATCTTCAAGGGAGTGCGTGACCACTATTTGCACCATCGTCACCGGGGGCCACCATTTCAGCAATTTTTTTCGTATCTTGACGATACGGTCACAAAGCGACTGGTTCCGAGCGTGTTTGTCGAGGATCGCAAAGCCAACCAGCAGACTCCGCAAGCAATTGGAGGTGGATTGTTGGCTCACCTTCTTAAACGTGCGTACACGTGTGGTTGCAGTGACGGTCTTCTGTATGCTGCACTTATGCCCCCAGCAGAAAGAAGAAAAGGCGCTGACTCTAAGTGCCAATTTCATTTTGACCAAGTGACGTCTCGATATCCGAGGCCCATGTCGCCAACCAGGTTGTAATTATTGCGGCACTCCGCATCTGGCCATGAGTTACTTGAACAATGAATCGTCGAACGCCCCGTGACGTAAGACTAGACTTTTCTTAAGCATGGAATATGAGCATCTTTGTGACCAACCTACAGCCGATGTGCCATCGATGGTCTCCACGAGTATGAGGTAGTTGGCAGCATTTCCCCCCCACTAGTGAGACAGCGAAGTTTCTTGCCTGCAAACGGGATGGCACTTGGCTCCACCAACCGTTCTCTTCTGCAGCCGCTGTATGTGTGAGGGCGCCATCAATGGCGCGCTAGCCTAGAAACCAGAGCGCTAGTATCAGAGGGGGTCGATGGGGAAGAGCAAGTTGAGGAAGGCGGCACGTCTGCGATACGACTGCCAAAAGGCTGGCCTAGCACAAGTGAAGGGGGAGGCGTTGTGGAAGAAATGCCTCGTTGGCTCATCTGGCAAAGCGCAGCAAGCGGCACTCACCATCGTGCGCTGCAGGGTGCTTGCACTGATTTTTCTTCCGGCTGGTACGAAGGTGAAGAAAACTAGGGGTATGCCCTACAGGTGGGGCTCAAGGAGCACCATGCAGCTCACCAAACACAAGTGCAAGAGCGGCGGCAGCAGCATGCTAACTCAGCTAACTCCCGGTCGCGGCCCATTACAGAAGAATAGCTCAATCAACGAATCACCGGCACCAAGCTACTCTAGCTCGAGCAGCTCACCGGCCACCAACTATTTGACGATATCTAGGAGAGCGGAGAGCGGCAATGGTAAACTTCATAGTATATGGGATGTCCAGGTACTGGCTGCAAACGTTGGCCGCCCCCAAGTGGTTCCACACACGTGTGCAAAGGGTGATGGAAACTGTCCTCTGGTCGAGCCCATACACCAATCAACAAAATAAATGGATAAAATACCCACATGACGCCATATGCCATATCGCACGAAAAGAGCGCTACTAGGACAATGGGGCTAGGACTCTTGCACTGGTCAACCCACGTAAAGTCCCTTCAGGCCAAGTGGATCCTAAACTACTTGAACGCGAGAAAAGCAACATGGAAACACGGACTCGATGCCTGAATCTGCTGCCGAACCAGACTGGGAAGGGGCACTATCCTCTCCACGGTCCCGACGAAGACATTGACGGGTAGTATTAGAGGTGACCTGAGCCACTACCAGCCGTCTGAAAAGAGGCTCTCATGAACTTCAGAAACCTCGATATACAGCCCTCTTTCCTTACTTATTACTTACGCGGGACGCGGGAAGGCGCGCTCTCACAACCTATATGGCACAACCCGCCACACCCACACATGCCTTCCCCCGCGATACGCGGCCCCGTGGGCGCGCCTATGGGAATCGTTGCACACTAACGTAATACGTTAGGGTGGTCGGTACTCTGTGCGTGTATGCTCCCAAGCTCTCGGGAGTGACGCCTTGCTTGTGACCACGTCCTTCCGCAGAATTATCGATGAGAGAAGGCACTACACAGGGCAATGATCAATGATGATGATGACGCGCGTCCAATCGAAGCGCCGCACTCTTTCCTTTGTTTGCGGAGTGGAGGCAGCTGCCCGCGCGCACCGCGTCGAAATCGGTCACGCCCCCGGCTTCAACGCTAACGTCCGCCGGTAGGCAATCGGTATCGGTTTGTAGCCAGTAGCCAGATATGGTTGAACTTGCTTATGTATCTTTCGTCTTCCGAGACCCTGATTTCCTTGCTCTGTGCTCTGTGGCGCACCTCCCGACTCTTGGGACGGGGTGTCGCCGTCTTGTACCTTTTCCCCTTTGACATCCGGGGGCGGGCGTTCTCTCGATTGCCCAAGTGCGCGCATCGCGTGGCTAACCACTTCGTCCCATGAATCAAGGAACTCTTAACTCTTGTTTCTGTGTTGTGCGGCCTTCGAGCATGAAAGCTTCGGGTAAGTGCTCAACATATGCCGAGCATTCTTCCTTGCTATAAGGCGTCGTAAAAGCGTCGTCTTTAAATACGTTATGCATTACAATTACATTTCTCTACTACCCATCACCGGTGGCAGACCAAGACCTGATGTATTATACCAGATGGCTTGAGAGGCGCCCGCGGGTGCGGATATTCGAGAACATGCCTAAATTAGCGAATATTTGGCAGATTGGTCGGTTCAGTTTTGATCGGCGGCGCGGCGTCGCTGCCGCTGTAATGCTGCCGATCCCCCTTCTTCTTCTCGTCTTCGCGGCGCAGGCTCCAGCGGCGCCGGCACGGCGTGTCCTTGTGTACGTTGATGCGGGCGCACACGATGAAGGCGCCGAGACCGCCGCTGTCCTCGCCGCCGCCCGGCAGCGCGGCGTGGACTGCATGGCTCTGTGGAGTGAGCCGACGGCCAATGCTCTCTGTGACCGCTGCGCTGCGGACGCAGAGGCCGTGCGCCGCGTGCGCGAGATGCAGGCACCGCCGGTCGGGCAGGAGCGCGAGTGGGCGGCGCACGCCATTCCCAACGCACAGCTCGCGGGTGTTCTATGCGGATCTGATGGAGGGCTGGCGACCGCTGAGCGGCTGCAGCATGCGTTGCTGCCCGCACGCTCAAACCAGATCAACCCGGCGCGTCGCGACAAGTACTGGATGAACGAGGCGTGCCGCGAGGTGGGTATGAAGGTTGTTGCGCAGTCGGACAGCCAGGATTGGTGCGCGTACGCGCCTTCGTTACCGCCGCCCGAGCTGTATTCCTGCATCCTGTGGCTGACTGACGCCACCTTGGTGTGCTTGTAGGTGCGAGGCGGAGAAATTCCTGAATACGCTCATTTACCCGGACGGCGGCCTTCGAGCTGTGCTGAAGCCGAGGCGGGGACAAGAGGGCGTGTTAGTTGGGCTGGCGACCTCAATGGCGGAGGCAAAGGCGATGCACGATCTGATTGCAAGCACAGCAGTGTCGATCGAATCAGTCGGTGTTGGTGCCGACCGCCGTCGCGATGGTGGGCCGGGTGTGGTTATGCAGGAACTGCTGCAGGGCGACGAGTGGGCTGTGGACACGGTCAGCCGCAACGGCGAGCACAAAGTCGTCGCCTTATGGAGGTATTCCAAGGGCCCAGCGAACGGAGCCCCATTTGTAAACTTTTTCGATGAGCTCCGGCCCGTCTCAGGACCGTTGGAGCGGTCACTCATTGCATATGCCAAGGCGGCGCTCGACGCGCTTGCCTGGCGTTGGGGTCCATGCCACATCGAGCTTAAGGCCACTGCTGACGGCCCCAGGCTTGTCGAGGTCAACGCGGGCCGCTGGAACGGGGTCGACTTCAAACTGCTTGTAGACATAGCTGTCGGGTACAACGCCTATGATGCGGTAGTCTCGGCCTACCTTGACGAGGCTGGCGCCGCAGACGACTACTTTGGCAGTCTTCCCGACGCGCCAGAGGAGCTGCGCTGCCATGCCCGCCTCGTGAAGCTCGTTTCCAGCGCGACAGGTCGCCTGCTCGCCGTGGATGGGATCGACGAGGTGGACGCGCTCGAGTCGTGCGTGTACCATACGCTACACGAGCAACAATTGGGCGCACACGTGGCGCGCACTGTGGATTTGGCCTCGTGCGCCGGTTTCGTCCACCTTCTGCACGGTGATGCCGACGTGCTGCAGTCGGACTACCTTAGACTCCAATCATTGCAGCGCACAATGTTTGTGGTCGACGACGACATGGCACCCGACATGACGAGATAGGAGCACCTCGAAGTGCGGTTACCTACACCCATCACTCATGTTGAGTTCACAATAAGATGAAGACACATGTGTCTTTGTATGGACATGCACTCTTGAATTATGATGATGAAGTTTACAGCTGCTTTTTGATCTTCCGCCGCAGTACAAAGCGTTTGGCCGGCAGATTGACGCATGGGCCCTTGATACCAATCAGAGGGAGGGGGTTGGCAGCCCGTGGCGCGCTCGATTCGCGTTGGTCGTTGCCCTGCTAGCCACCTGCAGCGCAACGGCCAGTACAGACCACGTGCACGTGCGGCTAAGCTATTTAGGCAAGCAAGGCCGGCACAAATAACGAGCATCATGCGCAAAATGCGCCGGATCCGGGGTTTGGTCGTCCGTCATTTGTCCTGCCCCGACCCCACGCTCCGAACCAGGTCCTTGGTGGTGTATCAGGGCCGGACCCCGGAAACCGAAGAAGAAGGAACGAAGGGGGCAGGGGAAGAGGTGGAGGGAGGGAAGACAAGGGCGGTGTCAGTGTAGAGACGGGAGGACCTGGAACTAGCAGGTGTGCAGCCCAGAATCTTCAGATTTTTTTAGTTGATGAGGGCCCGTGCCGGGGGCTAGCGCGACGCCAGTCGCCAGGGTGAGAGGGGCATCTGCCATAAGGCATGCCCATGGAAGGTGCAAACGTGCAAGCTTGGTGCTAGTAGCTGCTGGAGTCTGCAGACTGCATACCCCCATGGGGGGGGCTAGCATATCTGCCTTGTTGGGTGTGGCCGAGGCCACGGGCCGCAGGGCGTGCGACCGGAGTCGCGCACTCGCGCCCGGCCTCCGATGGCGGAAGCGGTCGCTTCGACTGCGGTAGGTCCATGGAGACCGGGGGGCCGCCCTCTGCGGGGGGCCCAAAGGAGAGAAGAGGCGCGCCGGCGCAAACCATCGCGACCAACTATAAACTTAGTTGAGGATGAACGATGCAATGTCGGTTGCATCCAACGGCTTTCTTCGAAATAACCAACAGCCCGCAGTCTGCAGCAACCTCAGGCACTTACACACCATCACACACATTTTCCGCAGAGCAAGCGCAACCTCGAGCGTGTTTTCCTTTAGCGCTAGCGCCTATTCGAAAGTCGCAATGTGGCAAAGCAGCTTTGCTTTGGAATTGAGAATAAGCATTTCGCGGTCGACACCAGCTTGCACATGAGGCTTTCGTCACAACGCGCCTTTTCCGTGCAGCTGCGCCCCATGGAAGCGCTCACCCCCATTGCGTGGCTGGATCAGCGCCATTTCTTCGGAAGAGCTGCTTGCATGGCCAAAAATGGCTGCGCGCTCCTCAAGAATGGCGAGAGTATAGGATGACGTACGGGTGCCCAAAAAGTGCGCTGCCATCGCGCAAATGGCAATCTCGATGTTGGCCCGGATGGCGAGCTCATACAAAGAGACGTCGGCACGCCCTGCAGCAAATCCCATGAAACCAATGGCACGCTGCAGCTGCTGGACTTCTTCCGCGTCGTCACTGTCAGTGGCGAGGAAAACGAGCGAGATTCCCAATCGCTCCTGCACGCGGCGCACATGCATGGTCACATCGGCCACGGACTGGAGCACGCCTGGTTGTGTCCGTCGCACGAGCAAGAAGTCGGTGCGCCGCCAATGAACAGCGATGAAGGGCTCGGACCCAAACGCGTGCTCGACATAATTAGAGGCAGCGGCGTATGCGTCAGCGACAAAACGCACATTCGGTCGAAGGATGAGAGCCTGTGTCTGCTGCAGCTGGTCCACCACCCCTGAGAAAGCAATAACCCTGCTCATCATTGCACGAAGTTTCCCCAAGTCATGCTGAAGCCTTGCATCACAGATTTTCCGCAGAACCTTGACGCCCGAGAACCCGTTGAAATTCACGATAACCTCCCCACTAGCGCTGCATCCGCCTAGTGAAGAGTCCGCCAGGTAATCAATCGGCTGCCGTGACGCCAGAAAGTCCTCTAGCTCCACCACCGGCAGCAATCGCCGTAGAGCGGAGATGTCGAAGAGCTGCCCCCAACGCACGTACTCGGCGCCCTCAAGCTTCACGCCGACGCCGCCGCGCACAGCGCGATGTAGTAGCCTCGCGCGCGGTAGCACGAGGGTGCACTCGAGCTTCAGAGCCAGGTCGATATAAAACATGAGCGCGCGCCTCTGCTTGTTGAGCTGCTCATGGGGCGCAACATCGAACAACAAAAATCTCCCACTGCGCGCAAGAGCAACTGCGGGTGAGGCGGCAGGTGGAGGGGGCACGTTATCAGCTGACCCCAGGCTGCGCGCGGCGGGTGGCACGTCATCCATCTCCTCACTCGTGCTGGCCTTATGGCCAAAGATGGCGATGCGCTCCTCGGTGATTGTGAGGCTGTATGACGAGGTTTTCGTGCCCAAAAAGTGGTGCGCCATAGCGCAAATTGCAATCTCAGTGTTGGCTAGCTCCGCCAACGCAATCAGATCGGCCGTATTGGAGGGTCGGTACCGTTTTGGCTGGAGCGCAGCTTGCACCACCGCAAGCTCGGCCGCATCATCGCTGTCTGTCGCTATGTACACGTGCTGAATACCCGTCGCTGACTGCACGCGCCGTACATGTGCGATGAGCGCGGATGCTGACTGCAGCACGCCTGGCTGCGAACGCCGCACGAGGAGGAAATCAGTGCGTCGCCAGTGTACTGCAATGAAGGGCTCGCCCTCAAAATTGCGCTCAACAAACTGCTTAGCGGCATCGTACGTGTGATCGATGAAGCGTACATTTGGCCTGAGCACCAATGCCCTCGTGCGTTGGAGCTGGTCGGTGCTCCCCAAGAAGCCGATTGCGCGATGCGACAGTCCTTGCAGCTCGCTGACCCGGTACTGCGCACTAGCGTCGCAACGCAGCTCGGAGACCCCCACCGCATCGACCCCGTTGAAGTGCACGTGTGTGCGGCTGGTTTGATCGCAACCCTTTGCTGGTATCATATAGAGCAAGTCGATTTGCGGCTGCTGCAGTTGTAGGTACTCGTCAAGTTCGAGCACTGGCAGCAGCTCACCGAGGCGCGTTCGGTTGAAGAGGCGGCTCCACCGCGCGTACTCGTAGCTGTCAGCTCGCTTCGCACCACGACGTAGCAGCCGCGCGCGCGGCAGCACGAGCGTGCGCTCGAGCTTTAGCGCGAGCTCGAGGTAGAACATGAGGGCGCGCCGCTGCTTGTTGAGCTGCTCGTGTGGCACCACATCGAACAGGAGATAGCGCGGCTCGGCCTCCGCACAGACGAGCAGCGGTACGAGAGTGAGCATCCCGCCGCCGAGTGTGAAGGGGGAGGCGTATGGGAGCTGAGGGTTTGGACAATGAGGAGGAGGGGGGGGGGAAGGAAGATGTAGGTAGGGGAGGGAGTGAGAGAAGAGAAGAGGGAGAGGACGGAGAGCGTGCAGAGCGTGGAGAGCCTGGAGAGCGGGGAGAGCAAGGAGCAGAGCAAGAAGCAGAGGAGGGAGCGCAGAGCAGGGAGCGCAGAGCAGGGAGAGCAGGGAGGAGGAAGAGCAGGAAAGGGAGGTGGCGCGAGGAAGGCCTAGGCGGCCGTCCCACACACCCAGTGGGCCGATGTGTGAGCGGGAGAAGAGCTCTCTTCATGGAGGGGGAGAGAGGGGGGGTGGGGTGTTCCTCCGGGCATCATTTGAGTAAACTCTGGTGTTTTCGTTTGTTTTCGTTCTCGGAGTATCGATCGCTCGTGAACTCTGGACACTGTTTTTCTAGAGTAGTACTCTATCTACTAGAGTATTGGAGAGTGTGAACGTGTACTGAGGTCTAAGGTACTCCTCTGCCCCCCCCCCCCCCCCCCCCCCCCCCCCCCCCTTCCTCCCCCCCTCTCCTTCTTCTTGTGGCTTCACCGACGGGAGCTACGAGCTACGTTCTCCCTCTCCTCAAAACTCGCTATACAAAAGAAGAAAAGATAGAAGAGCGGGGAGAGAGAGCCCCTCTCACATCTCCCCCATTCTTTGTCTCTTCTCCCTTCTGTACCCTCTCACCGAGGGGTCCCCTCTCCCGCCTTCTCTCCTCCCGGCTTCCCCCTCCCCCCCCCCCCTCCCCTGCTGCTCGGCGAGATGGTGCGCGCGCTACAGGTGTCGGAAGGCCTCCTTTCTTCCACGCTCGAGTCTCTCCAGTCCCGTTGCGCCCTCGAGAGCGGGCTGCTACTCGGACTGCAGGGAGAAGCATCTGACTCTCTCCTTCGCATCGTCCCCACTCCGCCCACTGAAGAGGAGGGGGAGGGGCCTGCCGCGCGAGTCGACGCCGGGTGGATGGCAACGCACGCTGACGCGCTCGCACACATGCTCCCCGGAGGCCTTGCCGTCCTTGGCGCCTATCTCTTCGCGCCCAGCGCAAAGTTTGCAAGCCTTGAAACCAAGCTGCGCCCACTGCTCGCGGCGATACTCAAGCAGCGCAAATGGGTGGACGAAGCGCAGGCGGTGCTGCTTCTGCTACCTACCGACGCGCGCAAGGCAAGTGCAAGGGTGCTTCTAGCCAACGCGCCCAACATCAAGCCTATCGAGATCAAAACGATGAGCTCGGCACCACAGGTCAGCCGCCTCCTTCTCGCTGCAACACCGGGCCAAGCCTTTTGCTTATGTGCGTCAGTCAGCCGACACTATCCTGCTTGGCATGCCATCAGCTTCACTGTTTCGAGTCGGCATGGGTGGTCGACGCCGAGCTGCGGCTGAAGGCTCCACATCGCAATGGGCCCTCACAGCTATCGCAGCTTCGGACGCAAATGGGACCCGTCTTGGCATCCCTTAAGGTGACTCAAGCCATGATCGACGGGATCCGCCCTGCCTCGGGTGCCGCCGTCTCGCAGCTCGGGACGCAGCAGTTGCACCAGGTGCGCCGCCACACCCAGCCTCCGCTGGCCCGCGACCCTCCCTCTCGCCTCACAGCGGTGCCCGCTTACCGCCGACATTTCGCGGTAGGTGCGGCTCTTCCGCCCCCTCGAATCCTTCAAGACCTCTGATGATGCCGAGGAGGCTGGCGATGACAAAGACGATGAGTACGATGCGCTGGTGCAGCTGTCGGGTGTCGTGCGCGGCCGATCATTCGCCGCCGCAAAGGATACCGTGGCGGCGGCACTTTCGAACCTCAGGGAGGATCTCGCCAAGACGGTCGAGCGGCGCCTCGTGCTCCTCCTCGAAGAGATGGGCGAGGAGGAGGATGCTGACCCTCGCGCGCCCATGCCGACGGGTGCGGCTCATGCGTGGGCGATGCCACGGCGCGCTCACTTTGACGTTGGTGACGGGCTCTCACTTTGCGACTACGTTGCCGACGGCGAGGAGGCCTCCGATTTCGTGGACAAGGTCGCAGAGATTGTGGGAGAGCAGGTGTGTGTGTGGAGAGGCACGCCTGCCATGGGGATGACGTGGCTAGCCGATGGTGACCGCCTCAATTGGAGCTTGCATGGACAGGCTCCCTGCGCGACGGCTATGGACGGCTGCATGCTGATCGTCCGCAGCCCCGCGCGTGCGCCTTCAACCGTTAGCTCACGCAGCCTTCCTTCTCCTTGCCACAGCTTTCTGCACCGCTAAAGGGCTTGTCTAATTGCGAGTTAGCGGCGCTCCTTGGACCCGAGGCCACTCCCCAGCTGGCCAAGGTGACGCGGCCTGCGCCGGATGCCGCAGCCGCGTCTTCCACTCCCGCGGAAGCATCGAGTGGGTCGAATACCTCGGCGAGTGATAGGACGGCGGCGTACCGGGGCGGCGGGCTATCCTTGCTCAATATTGTGGCGATTGCCGTGGCGGCACTCGCCATCCTAGCTGCTGTCATCTTCGTCAGTTCATCGGCCCTGGACAGCGGCTCTTCCGCAGATTATGCCGGCCCAGTCTCCGCGGCATCTGCTGGCCTTGCTGATGGGGCACAGCCTAGGGCGCTGGAGGGCAGGAACGCCATTTAGAGCTATGGAGACGAACACTCGTGCGCTTGATGCCTCTTGTTACTTGTGTGCTGATGCTGGTGTTCAATGTTGTTGTAGTATTGCTGCTCCAAGGCCGCCGTAGACACAGGGGTCTTGCTGACCCAGTGCAATAGGCGTAGCGAATGCGGGGGCGTTCGAGGACGGCGTGGTAGCGGGCATGTAGGCCGCCACCGAGTCCGATGGTGAAGGCGGTGGTGCCTCGATCAAAGGGCAAAGGGTGTGGAGCTAAGCAAGAATAGGGGACATGAAAAAAAAACTTCCTAACAATCTCACCGCGCGCGTGCCCCTGCATAACAAAACTGTAGCCACGCCCGCTTCCCTTAGCCCCCCCCCGCTTGCCTTGCGGCTCGTCCCGTCGTGCTCCACCTAGGGGCTGGGTGTATGAGGCTTCCAGTGGCAGGCGGTGTGGGCCGATCCCCGATAGGCGATAGCAATAGGTCTATTCTCTATTCCTCTACTTCCTCAACTAAGTTTATACTTAGTTCGCCCATGGGGGGGCACGAGCCCCCCTCTCTCTCCACTCCTCCCCTGCCATGGGGGAGGATCCACCCACTCTCCTGGCACGCCTGATGGCTAGCCAGGAGCACACAGCCCTGCTGACCCTTTCCTCTCCCCACAGGCCCGCCTGACTCGCCCGCCCTGGCCCGTCGTGGCCTGCCCATTCCTCTGACCAGCCCCTCCTCCCCCTGGGCCCCCCTGATCAGGACCCCCCAGCCAGCTCCAGTCGACCCGCAGGGGCTCGGAGCGCCAGCGAGGGAGAGGCAGGAGGGGCCAGGGCCATGCCCCAGCCTCACCTGCCCCCTGAGCTGTGCTCCCAGGCCCTGCAGGCCATCTGGGGACCTGAAGAGGGGCCGCAGGCGCGCGCCATGGGCCCCCGCCGCAGGGAAGAGAGGAGGAAAAGGGAAGAGGGAGGGGAGGGGGGAGCGGCAGCTCTCCCCTCCGGCAGAAACGTGTCTTCTCGCCTTGTTTGGGTAAGAGAAGACGGGGGCGCCGGAGCCAGGAGGGAAGGGCCGCGGCTCGCCGTGGCCACTTGCTCTAGCGAGGGAGATTAGCGCTTCTGGGCCCCTATCTCACGAGTGCCCCCCCCCCCCTGCGTTGCTTTTACCCGAAAGGGGTTTTCCCCCAGCGTGGACTCGAGGAGAGGACGCGCTGGGGTGCGCGGGGTCGGTGCATGCACTGGGGGGAGGACAAATATCGAGGGGAGGGGGCAGTGCCCCCACCCCCCGGTATCACTCGGACACCTGGCCCGTCAGGCATGGCGGGATTCCGGGACTGAAACGTTATGTCCAATTAGCTAGTGGGGTTGGCTAGGATATAACATTGATTATTATTATTCCTCTACTTCCTCCTGCTCCTGCGCCATCGGGCTATCGGCTGTTCCGTGTTTTTAGCCCGGTCACTCACTAGGGGGGTGCGCAGGGCACCATCGGTAATGGGCAAACGAGGACCTAAATAAGCTCCCTAAATAAAAAGATTTTCCACACAACTGGGAAGGTGCTGGTCCGAAGTTTTTTCTTCAGTGAAGGTGCAGGTGAAGGTGAGAGTGCAGGAACTGCAGGTGCAGGTGAAGACACGGTGAACGGGGCGCGCTGGGCGGCCAGTAGACTGCCAAGGTGGCTGTTGATCGTGCTCGCGTGGGATTGCAACTTGAGAGCCAAAATTGATCAAGTGGTGGGACACACCACCCACATGTTATCGGAAAAAATAAGCAGGCACCTACACTGCACGCAGACTCCTTCACTCCAACTGCGGCATCGACGCCACATACAGCTGCGGAGCCCGCGCGCGCACATCGAAGCCCGCGCGCACACACCCGTTCTATTCAAAACAAGATCCTCAAGCTGATTCATTCACTCATGCGGACATGGGAAGCGCAGCAGCGGAAGTGCAGCAGCAACAAAACAGCCCCGCGCTGAACGCATGAAGTGCACTCCAGCGGGGGGCCCATTTTCAGAGGCTGGGCGCGTTGTTGTCGCTGTCGCTCGAACATGCTCCCTCCGCTGTTTCACCCTGCTGCGTTTCCTCGTGCTGTTCGTCCGTCTCGACTCCGGCTGATTCCAGACGCGTGCGCTCCTTGCCGATCTTGTAGAAGAAGACAGCCAGCACTGTGCGAGCAGTGCTTGCGCCAGACCTGTGGTACATGCGAGACAGTAGCACGTGGGCGTCACCAATCTCCTTGAACACAGCGGGCGCTGCAGCGCCCCTTCGTGACGATTCGGCGCGAACTGTGCAGATGCACTTTCCGACTATCCGGACAAGGGGTGAGACGAGAAGACGAGAAACGTCTTGAAGAACGGGGGGAACGGTGGACCTAGCAGCCCAGACTTCATCCCCTTCTCCCATGCCCACTTCCTGCTCTGATTCGCAGGGTGAGCACTCCGCAAAGCAGTCTTGTGAAGGTGCAGCAGACACGTCAGCGGACGGCGGCGGGCTTTGGAGAGCAACAAGCTGGCACGAGACAAGAGCAGACCGGGCTGCAAGCCAAGTTACCGAAGCATCTATGGCCTGCCTTTTTTTGCGCCGACGCTCGCTGCTCATAAGGTTTGAGATTATCGGAGCACGTGCACTCGTCCCGCTGCCACTGCAGCTCGACGCCAAACAGGCGTTGGCACACCTGTAGCAGCAGATGCATCCATGCCACCGCTCGTGCAGGCTGGCGAGGCGAGGCGAGTCTGTTGGGTCTGAGTGTCACGAGAGCGAGAGCGACGAGAGCGAGAGCGACGACGGATGACGACTGACGACAAGACGACGGACAGAGACACCCAGGAAAACACCCAGACTCTCGCCTCACGACTTTCTCACATAACTCGACTGAAATCAAACCCAAACACTCCGGCCAGACGACGACGGACGACGATCAGAAGGCGATCTGTCGGCGATCCCGTCTGGAAGGGGAATCGCACCATAACGGAAACGAGAGGCAATCTTGCTACGCAGGATTCCAAGAGACCTACCAAATAAGACGAAAGGAGTGCGATGTGCCTAAGGGGGAGATACGAAGAGGTCGCAAATTAAACCTGATTGCCCCCGGAAGCAGATAAAGAACCGCAGGGAAGATAGCAAATTAAACCTATTTGCGAGGCGCCTGGGAGGAAGAAAGGTGAGGAAACTTCCCTTCTCTTTCGAGAGAAAGAGAGAGGGCGCTCCACAACCCACGATCCCATGCATCCAAGCGAAGCTTTTGACCGAGAACGAGAACGAGAGAATTATAACGATAAATGCCGAACGACGAAGAGAAGCCTAACGAGTGTCGATTCGCGAATGCGACAGGGTTCGTTGATTGTTGCTGGCGGGAAAATATCTGATAGGTCATAGTAAGTAAGAGTCGGGTCTGAGAGTGTCTGCCATCGAGCGTTACGAGCGAAGAGGTAGACTGAAGGTCGGAGAATTGCGGCGCGTGGCGTCGGAGGGTAGAGACGAGGCTAGCTAGCGAGCTAGTGGAAGAGAGAGAATGAGAATGAGAGCCTCTTACTTAGGTCCGAGGTAGACACGGGACACGGGAGACTACAACGTAAGGACTCAAAAAGTCTGAGGGCACAGATCCACACAAACTAAACCAAACAGGGCGAAAACTAACTACACCTGGACGGACGGCAAGGCGTCGGCATCAGGGCAATTCAGCAACGCGCAGACATGCGACAGAGGGGTCGGCACAACGAGGGCAGACCTCGCCGAGGGAGCTACAATCGATGGACGAGAGAAGACGAAAGACAGTCATGGAACATTTGATGACATCGAGAGAAAGTAAGAGAAGAGGCGGTATACCAATCGACGAGACCTTGAGGCTTAACAATAACCCGCAGGCTATAAGTAAAAGTCTGTCCTCGTATGGAATACGACACGCACCCTATTTTCAAAGCAACCGCGACATGCAGCATGCAGCATCTCTAAAGGCTAAAGGTGCTTCGCATCTTAAGAGATACCTGCCGCCACGAAACATCGAAACTTTGCCGAGGAAAATGGTGGGTTTAACCCCCCCCCCCTTTCGCCCTCGCCCCTCCTCTGCCACTCTGCCACTGCACACGCGTTGGGCCTCTAACCGTAGAGAACTGTATGTCGCGCGGCGGGTAGCCCCCTGCAGTCCAGTAGGAAAGTAGAGAGAGGCGGCGAATCTTGTCGCCGGCCCTCCGCACATCTCGCTCTGCCGCCGGCGTGCCCCGCAGCCTCCGCCGTCGGGCCCGACTGCGGCTCTCTCCCCCCCCTCCGCCCCCCCCCCGGCCCCTTCCCCCCCCCTCTCTCTCTCCCGTCCCCCCCCTCCCTCGTGGGGGCCTGGGTCCTCCTCTCGGCGTCTCTTGTCGGGGAGAGGTGGAGTTCCTAGCCGCGGCCTCTCTCTCTCTCCCTCTCTCTCTCTCCCTCTCTCTCTCCCTCCCTATCTCTCTCCCTCTCTCTCTGTCTCTCCCTCCCTCTCTTCCCCCCCCTTTCCCCCTCTCTCCCTCTCTCTTGCTCTCCCTCAGCAGCCGGCGCACAGCGTGAAGGCGAAGGTCAAGAGATTCGAGAAGGAAAAATCATAAAAGTTGACGGATGGACGAGGTTGGTGGTGAGAGAGCTGTACAAGAAAAACGGGGACGATCCCTCTCTTCCTTCTCTTCTCTGATTCTGCTTTTCTCTACGCTTTCAGTGGGGGTTCAGTGGCTTGAAGATTTCCGACGACAGGGGTCTGGGCCTCCCTTGGGGGGGGGGGAACAGCAGGAGACCCGTGTTCCCCCCCCTCACGTCCCTGTATACTTCCGCTTGTACTCTCTAAAACTCTTTTCCTCTTCCCAGCTCTCTCCCTCCTTCCCCCCCTCTTTCTCTTCTTCCTCGTATATTCGGGTCCACTTGCTCTCGGTGTTGCCGGCGGAGTGGCCTTCTCACAGATTTTTTGAAGGGAGGGAGCCAAAATAATATGTGAGAGAGGGAGCGAGGGAGAGAGCAAACGAGTGGGCAAGCGATAGGGACGGAGGGAGAGAGAGAGAAGAGAGAGAGAGAGTAGAGTAGAGTAGGGTAGGGTAGAGTAGAGTAGAGTATAGAGAGAGAGAGAGGGGGGGAGAGAGAGAGAGAGAGAAGCCCAGTGGCACCTGTCTGCCCCTCGCACAGTCTCCGCCCACCAACTGCGCTCTTGACCCCCCCCCCCCCTCCCCCCAAGCTTTCCCGAACCCCCCCTCCCGCTACCCCGCCCAACCAAAACACTCTCCCTCCTTCCACCCCCGCCTCCTCTCGTTCTTCCCCTCCCTCCCCTCCTCCTTCTCCCCGCCTTCCTCTCCTTCCCTCCCTCTCCCAAATGACTTCCCCCAAACGCCTCGCCCTCGCCGTCGATTACTATGAGAACAAGCCTTCTTCTGATGGCGCTGCCGTGCCAGAGACCGTGCTCAAAAGGCTCTCCTGTCGCCAGGCCCTCACGCCCGACTCATCTAAGCTTATACTCGCGATGGTCGGGCTGCCTGCGCGCGGCAAGTCGTTCATTTCGCACAAGCTTCTCGCTTTCCTCTCGTGGTCCGGCACACGTACAGAGATCTTCAACGCCGGACAGCACCGACGAGCTACTGCGAAAGAAGGGCACAGTCCGGCGCTCTCGGCCCACTCGAGGGCAGACTTCTTTTCCAAGAAGAACACGTCTGGACAAGAGCTGCGCAACCAGATCGCGATGGCGACACTTGATGAGCTGCTCGAGTGGTTCGCCACAGGCGGGGGCGATATAGGTCAGATGTGCCACCTACGCGACCAGCTGACCCGGCGCACTGGAGCCGGTGCACCCACGCTCATTCACGTGCTTCCCTTCCGAACGCCACAGGAATTTTTGACGCGACCAACTCGACGCGTGAGCGGCGGCGAGCGGTGGTGGCTCGTGCCAACGAGGTGGCTGAGGCCATCGGCGAGACCATCTCGGTCGTTTTCATCGAATCCATCTGCGAGGACAACGACGTGCTGGAGGCCAACATGCTGGCCAAAGTCCGGGCGTCGCCTGACTTTACTGGCATGGATGAGGCCGCGGCGCTCGCCGACCTAAAGTCGCGCGTCGCGAACTATGAGGCCGTGTATGAGCCCGTATCTGACGAAGAGGGTGCATATATAAAATTGTATGACATCTCGGCAAAGGTCAGCGCGCGCCACGTTTTTGGCCGCATGTCGCAGCGGGTGCTCCCATATATGATGTCGTTACACATCGGCCTGCGGCCCGTCTTCCTGGCAGCCTTACCGGCGGGCTATTCGGCGCGCATATCGGCGCGCTCTTCAGAGGATGGCGATGCCTCGCCCACAGAGGGAAGCTTCTTTGCCAAGGACATATCGCGCTGGGTGCGAGCCAACCTGCCTGGTTCGTCGTTGCGTCTGCTCTCCTCCACACAGCGGAGCGCAGTGCAGGCCACCAAGATAATTGCCATCGAGGGAGGCTGCAACTCGCTCACGCACCGCTCCGGCCTCAACCCCCTTGACACCGGCGAGGTGAGCACAGAGACAGGTGAATCGTTGCTCGCCTCGATGGGTTTCGATGAGCGCTTCCCGGGTGGCGAGTCCTTTGCCGACCTCGTCCGCCGTCTCGAGCCCTGCGTGCTCGACATCGAGGCGTCGATGGAGCCCGTGCTCATCCTGGCGCACTCGACACCCTGCCGCGCGCTGCGCGCCTACTTCATGCGGATACCTGTGGAGGAATGCATGGGCGCCGCCTCATCGCCCGCCGCATGTGCTCTGACCAACGCCTCAAACTGCGTGGTCGAGCTCCGGCCGAGCATCAGCGGTAGATGGAAGGAGCTGGTGCACCAGCTCGCACCCTCGCCGCGTTCGGCTGGCATACCCCCGATAGCGACGCTCGCCATCAACGTCGTCAAACCCACGGTCGCCTTCTAGGGCGGCACACGAATCGCCTCGTCGCAGCCGTGACTCAGCGCTCCTGGGTCTGTTTGCGGCGGTGCGAGGCGCACTAGTCGTTCCACTTGGACATATTGAGGCCCAGTCTCCCGCTCACCGGAGGCTGTGCGTCGACTAGACAGGAAGTTTCGGCTTCCGGCGTAGCGATCTGGCTGGCCAGCTTGCTCACCCGTAACATGTGCTGTTTAAGGCTGCATGTCAGCCGACGGAGAGTGCCAGTCCATCCCATCCGTTGTTTGGATGGCGACCCCCGATACATAATCATGTTCAGTAGCTTCCACTCCTGTAAGTTCTGGTGATGATGCGATTCAAAATCGTTGAACTTCACCAATAAGAAGGGTTCGTGCGAGGACCCGTTCTTCGAGGGCACCGTTATGTGGGCAATCTAGGTAGCATCCACACTCAATGCTGCGGGAATACACTCGGGCGGCCGGTTCGCAGATGTGATGGACATTCGACGGAATTGCGCATGAATCGCTCCTGGGAAGAGTCCTTGAGAACGTAGCGCACTTGAGGCTGTTGGACACCGTTGCCAACGTTGTGCATGACTCGGCCCACAAGGAGTGCGCGTGAGTGGAGAGGGACTCTCCATTAGGATCGCGAGCAGCCAGCACGAACCGCAGGCTTAATGCGACGCCGAGGCTTTCGACCTCGCTGAACGAGTCACTGACGATACTCGTGGGTGCGAGAAGGGTCGTCTACCCAAGAAAACCGGACCGATTGTCGATGTATAAGAGTGCACACGGAACACAGGTATGGGCCTGTGCGCCCTCCGTCCAAGGCAGGTGGAGGGAACAGCACGTGCCCATTTATGGAGGCAGAAGCGCAGTCCGAGAGGACGGGCGGCGCGCGTATGCGTCGCCCTCGTGCGACGGCAACATCGCGTGGGCTGCTTACTCTTGGCCCTGATGGTAGCTCCCCACTCCCCTATTTTGCGCTAAAGTATATTGCGATTCTCACGTTTGAGCCCGTGTCTGATTTGTACAAATATGTGCTGCGTGGCTCCGTGTCTACTCTAGTGCGTAGTCTCTAGTTTGCTGGTTCGTGTGATCCTAGAGCTACTTGCTTCTCTGCCAGCGGCCTGTAAACTACTATTGCGCGTGTTGCTCTACATCGTGTTAAAGTGCTAAATGGCGTTGTGCGCAGATGTTAGGACAGTTGGCCCCAAAGGGCTCTGAGAGGAGGCCGGCGGGGGAGGAGATGGTGGCGGCGAAGGCGGGGGGGGTGGGGGTGGAGATAGCACGTCGGTGCAGATGTCTGCTCCGATGGAGATCGGCAGATGGCGGCGGCTGGCGAGGGCAGGCGGAGATGTGTCGCATTCGCGAGCCTCTGCAGGCTATTTCGCTATTTTCCGCTCTACCGTTATAACCGCGATGGTAAATCATCAATCTTCGTTCTTATGTCTATCTATACGTCTACGACGTCTCCACGCTTCTATCAATCACTACACTTCATTCAATGGTGGTCTACCATTATCCATTATATCCACGTGGCCAAGCAGCTTCTACAGGCTTCTTTCTACTCGGAATATGAATATGCTCTAGCTCTGGACTCATCACCCAGGCATGGAGATCAAGGGAGTAGTAAGCACGTGTCGATGAAGACCAAGGAAGTAGCGAGCATCTTGCTTGCTAAAGTACACCCTCAAGAACCTCAAGCGTCTAGGCTCCGTAAGTCTAACACCTCTGTAAGCTTCTAGACTTTATTAAGTCTACCAGCTACTCCATGGCCAAGCTACGAAAAGCTATAGGTAAATAAAGCGTGCACGCCGCTGTGCTCGCGTTGAGACGCTATTCGCCGATGAATCTTGTAGGATCTTGGATCTTTACTAAGCATGGATGAATCAAGGCTAGGGCTGACCATTAACAGGCAAGTTTTTTGGAAACCCATTAGTAGTTTTTCAAGGTCAGCACATAAACAGTAACAAGCAACAGGTTGAGTTTCTTTCTGGGTGTTAACAGGTTGTTTTAGCTAGGGGTGTTAATACCCTGTTAGTGGCCATTAACAGGTCAAACCCATTACAAGTTGTTACCCCAACGTTGGAATACATGTTTGGGGGGGGATTCCCTTCCCCCCTCCCCTCCCACCGCCTCCCGACGCCGGGAGCCGTCCCCCCCCCCCCCCCCCCCATACACTTAGTTGAAATATGTAGAAAATATGCAATGAAAAAAAATTCTTGAATGTGCCCGCTAAGCTACTAGTGACACGCACTCTCCCGCGCTTACGCTCCCATCGCCTCTACCCCAACCTCCTGCTCCCCCGCCCGCTCCCCCCCTCGTTCCTTTGTCTTCGGTTTTGGGGGGTCGGCCCACGTACACTACTTTAGGCCTAGCACTTGGGGGAGGGGAGGGGCAGGCCTCTTGCATTTGAATTGCGCCTGTCCCGGGGCCAATCTGCCCCAATGTGGGGGCCTGGCCTTTCGGCCTTCCCCAATGGGAAAATATGCAGTGAAAGAATGTCCCTCTCCCTTGCTAGGGCCTGACAAGAGTTGCTCGCTCAGACCCCCAAAGTTGCTCGCAAAAGTTGCTCGAAATAGGCCCCAAAAGGGGCAAAGTTGCTCGCAGAGTTGCTCGAAGTTGCTCGGAGTTGCTCGTTCATTGTTCATTGCGCCGCGATCGCCGCGCCGCGTGCTGCCGGGCGTCAGCGCGGCGAGAGGGAATGCTGGGAACACTGTAGGGAACAGGATAGCGGCGCGGCGGGCGTTAGGACCCATGCACTTTTCATACATAAACATGATGTTTATGTGAATAAGAAGAGGCAGAGGGGAGGGGGGCGATCCGCAAGTAGGTGCTCTTCTATCGATCCACCGATGTTTATTATGTGAATAAGAAGAGGCAGAGGGGTTAAAGTTAAAGTTGCACGCTCGGCCTATCTATAGATCTAGGAGGGGTAGGTTGCTCCTCTAACGGGCCTATCTATGGGTAAGTTGCTAGGTAAGTTGCTCGAGTTGCTCAATGTTGCCTGTGGCCCTTAAAGTTGCTCAAAAGTTGCTCGCCCTCTCAAACACCCCAAAGTTGCTCAAAAAGTTGCCGGCAACTCTTGTCAGGCCCTATCCCTTGCCGCTCCCACTCCCGCTCTCGCTCTCGCTCTCGCTGCTCTCCCTCTCCCTCTCCCTCGCCGCTCGCTCTCTCTCGCTCTCGCTCTCCCTCTCCCTCTCCCTCTCCCCCTCTCTCGCTCCCCCTCTCGCCCCGCGCGCTCTCGCGAACTCCCACTTGCGAACCCCCCCCCCGGCGTAACGTCCATAATTAGTATGTAAACCCCCTCCGTACGCCATGTACGCGGCCAAATATCTCGCGACGGAGTGGCCCAGAGCCCTCCGGCTCCGCTCGACTCGACACTGTTTCTATGGACCCATCAATCACCGCCCGCTGCACCACCAAATTCGCCCTCGCCGCCGCGCGCGGACCCCGGCACCACTGCACCCGTCCCCAAGCCTTCCCAAGTATCTTCACCCGCTATCCAAGTCGATAGGCCGCCTACGGACGCGTGGGTTGCCAAGGATGGAGTCTCAGGAGCCTTACACCCGGATCCTGGGAACAGTCCATCTCCACAAGATGACGGGGGCGGCGGTGGTGAGGGAGGCGGAAGCCAAGACGGGGCTGGAGATGGCGGAGGCGGCGATGGCGGAGGTGGCGATGGCGGCGGCGGAGATGGCGGCCCTACATGTGAAAAACAGTTGACAAGCCCAAGAAAAACAGTAGAAACAGCTGTTTTTGGGTTGTACAGAAAAACAGCCGAAAACAGCCCGAAAAACAGGCCGCCAGTGTTTACGTTAGAAAATGGTGTTTACGTTAGAAAATGATATTGTAAAATTTTGCGCGCGGGGGTTGGCCGGGGGGGGGGGGTTAGATAGAGGCGTCCGCACTTGCCATAGCCATAGCCATAACCATATCATTACACACATATACCTAGCGAGCAGCGAGCGAGCATTGCGAGCTGTGAGTTGCAGACACACCGGGGCGCTGGCGCAGCTGGCCCCAGGCTTAGGGCCCAGGCTCAGAAAAACGGTGAAAAACGCTGTTTTTGGTCTTCACAGAAAAACAGGTTTTCTGTTTTTCGCATGTAGGATGGCGGCGGCAGAGATGGCGCCGATGCCGACGTCAGAGTAGAGTGGTATCGGTATACTCTAGTAGATACTCTAGTAGTGTAATAGGTGATTTCCTCGCGTCTCCTCTCGTCCCTGTGTGAGAACCGGCGTCCGTTCCATGAAGGTTCCACGTCGGCTCGACCTTCCGTCGCTCTCGCGTCGCGCGGCGGCGCACGCGCTGGCGCCGCTATTGGTCGCCGCTCTAGCCCCCTTCCAGCGTTCCGCACTCGCCTTCGACAACCGGCTGCCACCCGACGAACTAGAGCTCAAGTACAAGTCACCTCGCACTCCGGGTCCTAAGCCGACCGACATCGGGCCGCGAGCGGGCGGTGGCCTCAAGAGCTGCACCGACGGGAAGCCGCACTGCTTCTCTTCGACGCCTGAGATTTTTGAAGACGAAGACCTCTACAATGCAGACTATGGAACCACGCAGGGATGGCTCGTCCAGCCATTTCGGTACGAGAAGCCGACTGCCGATGCGCTTGCAGAGCTCAGGCAAGTCATCGCAGCCTATCCGCCAGGGCAGCGCGGTATCGACGGAGGTGGCTTCCGCGTCGTAAGCGACAAGGCGGACGCTGACTCCGCCTACGTCTACGTCCAGTTCGAATCGATGCGCAAGGGGTACATTGATGATGTGGAGTTTAATCTCAAGGGAGGGGTGTGCAATTTCCGTACATCAAGCCGGCTTGGATACCTTGACCTCGGCGTGAACGCCAAGCGCTACAACTATTTTGCTGACGCGCTTGGCGAGAGGAACGGTTGGAACACTGTCCCACTCCGTTCAAAAGGTCATGAGGAGTACTTTTCTCTCAATGGTGTGACTGACGCTGACATGGAGTATTCGGGATCAAAAATGGTAGTCAAGAAGGAAAAGACCATCGTCTGAACGATATCCACTACGTGCAGAATGGGGTGGCACAACGTGTTGGGGACGCTAAATGGGCAATTGAGCGGAGTATGGGTGCAGTACGAGGCTGGTTTCAGGCGGTTATAGCTCGTCGAATGTTGGCGAACATGCATGAGAACATGCAAAAGCATGGCGCAAGAACAAGAGCGGGAGCATTTGTATTCTTGCTGCCACAAAATCGCACACAATATCGGGACTACTGGCACTTCATGACTGACACGTACATCCTGCCCCGCATGGTCCAAGTGGTGCCGCCACTCACGCGGCAAAAATTCACACTATGTGTATTAGGGCAGTCCAATCGTGTAGTGATCGTCGACGCCTATCCACTATCCATCGCGATTCCTAGGGCGGTCAAACAAGGCTTTTTAAGTACTACTACTAATATTGGCAACTATCAGTAAACTGATAGGGTCATGGAGCGCGCGCCGCTCCCCTCCTCCCCTGCCGCCACCCCCGCCGCGCCGGCCGAACGGGCCGCGACCAATGCTGCGCCGCCGAAGCGCGGCGCGAGCCACTCCAAAGGGCCAGACCAGGTGAGCACGAGCCACGGCCCGTGCCACCACCTGTAAGCCCCACACCAACACGGCCTCCATGGCTGCCATGGCCACACACTCCAGCCCCTCCCTCCAGCCACCCATGGTCAGCCCCAAAGTGGGCCAGGACGCCAAAAGCTCACCTCCCATAGGGAAAGCCTACCTACACCTACGGGCTGGGCCCCTACATAAGACACAAAAGCGTTCAATTATCCCCATCCCTGCTAGCACCTTTCGTTGTCAGCCTGGAGGTTACTTGAGTCAACTTGACACTTCACATGTTGAAACACACACGTGGCGGGCTTTCTCCATTCACTCAAGCTTTGGGGCAGGGTCGATATCTCGCATTGAAATCACGATCCACATGTCTTCCCCTTCTCGCTCGTGTCGTTACGTACGAAAACGAAAACCAATGGGTTGTGGCGGGTCTATATTGATGATGC
This sequence comes from Isochrysis galbana, assembly GCA_018136815.1. Lineage (NCBI taxonomy): Eukaryota > Haptophyta > Isochrysidales > Isochrysidaceae > Isochrysis > Isochrysis galbana. The sequence continues at coordinate 4,310,267 of CM030933.1, read as the reverse complement.
ACTCCATTACTTCCAATAGGGGGTCTTTCTAACCACTCTACAGGTTGAAATTTCTGGGCTTCCCACCTTCTAAACCAATTCATCTTCCCCTCCCATACATGCTTAGCTCTCCCCATGGCCAAGCCTGTAGGCCTAGGTATTTCGTGACGGGTTTAACCTAAGTTGTTCCACCGTATACCGGTTCCACCGGGTCTTGAGAGGCTTCACCCGGTACCGGTACCGGTACCGGTACGGTACCGTACCTGTGGTACTTATTATACTACTCTAATTATACCATTAGATACTCTTCGTGTACATACAGACAGTTACACAATATACGCAATACGCCCACCGCCCACCGCCCACACCGAGGGATCGCCGTCCACGCGCCACGCGCCACGCGCTCCCGCCACGCTCGCTATGAGCTATGAGAATGAGAACTCCTCCTCCTCCTCCCCCTCCTCCTCTCCTCCTCCCCCTCCCCCCCTTCCTCCGTTGGGGGATCTTCAACTTCAATCTCCATTTCCTCTTCCCACTCGAGCACAGCGCACAGCGCACAGCCCTCCCGGACTCCCGGCTACCATACTGTACGCACCACCGGGTCCGGCGGACCCGGTACCGGTCCACCGGAACCGGTATCGGTACCTGTGGAACAACTTAGGGTTTAAAATAATACAATGTTCAAAGTACCACGAGCGCTTCCTATGAGCGAAAGGAATCCCCAAGATGTCATTCATGCTCATGCTTTGATAGGAAAAAGGAAGCGTCCCGTGCGATCAGCTAGCGTCTATCTATGAGCGTAGCACAGCTTTCTGACAAGGACTGGTTGGTTGTCGCATTCGCGAATCGACACTCGTTAGTTAGGCTTCGCTCTTCTCTTCGTCGTTCGGTATTTATCGTTATAATTCTCTGCTTTCTCTCGTTCTCGGTCAAAAGCTTCGCTTGGATGCATGGGATCTTGGGTTGTGGAGCGCCCTCTCTCTTTCTCTCGAAGAGAAGGGAAGTTTCCCCACCTTCCACCTTTCTTCCTCCCAGGCGCCTCCTCGCAAATAGGTTTAATTCGCTATCTTCCCCGCGTTTCTCTATCTACTTCATTGATTGCAATTAGGTTTAATTTGCGATTGCGACCTCTTCGTATCTCCCCCTTAGGCACATCGCACTTCTCTCGTCTTCTCGTCTTCTTCGATAGGTCTCTTGGAATCCTGCGTAGCAAATTTGCCCCTCGTTTCCATTATTTATGGTGAGATTCCCCTTCCAGACGAGATCGCCGACAGACCGCCCTCTGCACATGGGTCTTGCATGGATTGAGCCCTTGAAAGATGCGATGTAATCCCGCCCAAGGGGTTAGCGTGCATGCAAATGCTCCTGACTGGATTTCAAGGGATGTGTCATGGCACCAGGCCAAAGTGGTTATGTTCGGGTGTGTGTCCGGAGTAAGACGAGCTTTTAGAGTGGTTTTGTGCCCACATATTATTAAGAGATACTGTCACAAAACATCATTCACAGACCCCTTTGTTTGAAGAGAGGCACACCCTCAACCCATTCACGCACCGCAGGCCTCACACTCGCCTCCAGATGCACGGGTGCACGTGATCGGTTCGACGGTGAATGCTTGATTGCACATCGAGTCATGTATTGCTAGCACTTGAAGAAGTTGGGGCTCCTGTCCGTACAAAAACCCACCCAACTGCAACAGAGCACTCACTTCCACCCCAACTGCCGATGATCACTCACCTTCCACTCAACTGCCGAAGATCACTATCACCTTCCACTCAACTGCCAAAGATTACTCTCAACTTCCACTCATTTGCCGAAGGCTGAAGGCTCATCCAACTGCCCAATTGCTCACCCAACTGCCCAATTGCTCACCCAACTGCCCAATTGCTCACCCAACTGCCCAATTGCTCACCCAACTGCCGACCCACATATTGGCTGTCCGCTCAGCTGCCAATGCCAACTCCCATCACTCACTCAACTCTTATCACTCAACTCCTATCACTCAACTCCCATCACTCAACTCCCATCACTCAACTCCCATCACTCAGCCTCATACCTGAACCTTGATCTCTTCGTCTCCCCACTCCACAAACCATGGAGCATGAGCTGACCGACTCGATCACCAGCCCACTACACTGCTCCGGTCAGCCGGTCAGACTTCTCAGCCGTGGATTGGTCTGATGAGGAGGTAGGGGCCATAAAAGTCAGTGGGTACAATCCCGTCATGGGCAGGGCTACCAGGGGCACTGCCATTGCTCCCTCGGACGGACTGCCCCGACGATCGGATCTCGCCGACGCGCAATGGCGGGCGCCGAGCCTCCCTGACCCTATGAGTTGTGCGCCCTGTTTCCTGTTTAGTGGGTTGTCAGGGCAAACCTGGGCACCCCAAGCGGGGAGATGACAGGGGAGACCCTCGGGGGAGGAGGGAGCGAAACTTGGGGAAGATCGGCGAGACTTCAACCGTTGCTCAGAAGGCGGCAAAGGAGGCAGACATTTTCCGTTGTCTCCCCCCCCCCCCGAAGACAACCCGGTAGTCTTTAAGATTTAAGACTACGGGTTTGCGCAACCGTAAGAAGTTTTATTTTCTTCAAAGCTAATATGCCACCTCAATATGAGAAATACACGACAAATGCACGAAGTACAGAGCACGATCAAGTGACGTCGAAGTAGATGCTTTGTAGAATATGATGCATGCAGATTCATGGACAACATGACGTGCCGAGATCCGTACGGGAGTAGCGGCCCATATGCAACTATCAAATCGGCCTCACATAATGAGCGCTAGATGGGCACAATAGCGAGGCAAGTACGCCTCATAGCAGTTGCTGCTGCAATGCTCCATCCAAACGGCGTTACTTGAGCATAGCGCAGCGCACACTTCTGATGCCAGAAAGGCAGTGCAGCACTGTGCGAACTCAGCCTGAAGCAGATATGTAGTGAGGGAAGTTGCAGATAGCTTTGGATAGCTCGCTCGATAGCTTCGCCCCGTCTATTATGTGTAGACAATGTCGCATGGATAACACAGAGATGCGTGGATGTGGACTTGATCACCATTTGTAATGGTCGCAGTTTGCGGAGATGGGTGCCGCACTTCAGTTGCAGACGACGTCAGACAACTCGAAGGGCAGTGATTGGCGCCTCCACGAGTTCGAGGGAGATGCAATATTCAGCGGGCCATCATTGGCACTACCGAGAATACGAATCAGCGTCTCACAACAAATGGTATTACATCTGCTGTTGGAGACCGGCACACCCGTCGAACGTATGAGCAGTCTGGTTCGTTATGGTTGGTCCAGTTGAAGGGGTGCGTTGAATAGTGAAGACAGGTGATGCGGCGCTACGAAGCTGCGCAAGGCGGGCGGCGGCAATCTGCAAGCCCATTTGTGGTAAGTTTGCACCGCATTTGTCAAAAACCAAGTCGATGTGGGCCAGCTTTCTGACTCGTTCGAGCTCTTCTGGGTCTGATCCGGAGAAGATGACCACGGTGCCCACGAATCCCCGGTTGCGCAGTTGCAATGCCAGGTCCTCGCCCAGTATGATGAGAGTGCCATCTTGCGCGTAGATCTCACGATCGAGCACGACAATGTCTGCCTGGCTCATCGGGGCGGGGGCCAGCTTCAGGTTGCGGGTGCCGAGCGCGACGTCTGGGAACATCTCTACTTCTTGTCGGCTCGCTCCCATGGTGCCCGACCGCCGCATGTCGCACTTCATGAAGAGCGTGAAAAGCATGTGCTGTACGTCCCTCGCCAGCTCCATGTCGTCGAGGCCGAGGCAGACGAATGCGGTGCCTGCCTCACTGGGTGCCGTCTCATAGCTTTGTGCTGACCGACTTGAGCACATTCTAGCTGCGAGAGCGCAAGCGAGCTTGGAGGGGGAGAGGGAGAGAGTCCGTGAGTGGTGCAGAGCTCTACAGCGGAAGAGAGGGCACTGAGAGAACGGAGCCCGGGGGGGTTAGGGAGTGGAGGAGGTAGAATAGAGGTGAGACTCGAAAGCCGTAGGAAGAGAAAATGGGATGAGGAGGGCGGTGGGGCGGGGCTGAGTCCGCGCGCAGGCCAACATAAAACACGGGTGCCACCACGAGGATCTGCCGTCATCTCGTACAGTCCCAGCGGCTGTGACTCCTCCCTCTCCTCCCGCTCCCCCTCCCAATCGAAGCAGCCCATAGTCTCAAGCTTACAACTTCAAGTAACATCTCAAGGGAATCCTTCAAGTTTATAGTACCATCTCGACGGAGCCGCTCATGAGCTTGCGACCGGTGAATCTCTAACCGCCACCATTTTACGCTCTCTCACATCTACGTTTCCCAGTGTGTGGGAAGAGGTTTCACCGAACCTCTCGAGATTGGACAGTTGGCGGTCGTTTCTGCTTCGACTCGGTGCTACGACTCGGCAGGGTTTCCCCCCCCCCCGCGCGAGTCTTGGTCGCCAGATCGGAGATTCACGAGAAACGTCGCTCGTGCCGTATCGGGTGCGGGCGCGGCGGCCGGCGGCTCATCACTCCTTCGAGATTCACGATGAACTTTGAGACTGAATGGAGGAGGGAGAGCCCGCTCGAAAGCCGCGGAAATCACTTATGAGGTACCGGCGGCTGCTTGGGTTTCGATACCGAAGGCGGCGCCGAAGGATCGGGGGATGAGAAAATGTCGAAATGTTCCGCATGCCAGGTCCCTCCGGCTGCCACCTTAGGCCGTGTTCCGTCGTCGAAAGTGGACCATCGACTGCACTCTGCGGTACTTTCATTTTGTCTCGAGTTTTTTTTTAGAAGGGGCTCATAGTCCCCATGTGCCTTGGTATACGCTTAATTAGTAATTAGGTGTCCTCAGATCTCGTCCCCTCTTTGCGTCGCTAAGACCATGCTACATCTAGCCCTCGTCTTGCTACTCGGTATGGGCCTGCCCACGGCTGTCCCACGCGCTCTACTCGAACACGATACCCCCGCCGAGCCGCCGAGAGATCCGAACGCTCGCATCGCTAGCTCGATCTCGACCGTCCTCGACCTCTACATGCCCGAATCACCCTTTGGTAGGGCGGTCAAACACGGCTTTTTAAGTACTAATATGGGGGGGGGTCGACATTTTTGACCGTGAGCGGAAAGCCCAAAGCCCCGGCGAAAGCGAAAGCGACTCCGAGGGCCTCCCCGCCTTTATTCAGAATCCTCGTCCGAAAAGACGGTGCGAAGTCCCGTCGGACCCCCCCCCCCCTTGCACCTTGCACACGCTCTGGCGGCTCACACGAGCCGAACTGGACGTCGCTCCCACTGAGAGATGTGTTTCTTTCACTTAAAAGGTAAAAGGTGCCTAGACATATATTAAATTAGGGGTCCGACGCCCCATATTGCCTATAAAGCAAATTTCAAACCCTCGTGAAACCAATCATGGTAAGGCGCCTCGTAATACTCGAGAGTTGCAAGGCCTACCACGATCGGCTCAGTCGCCCTCAAAAGTGCTGCCACATTGGGGAAGTGGGCTGCAGGTGTGCCCAAGCTGCGCCCACGCTCGCGCAATCCCTCCAACAGATCATGCACTAAGAGAATCTCTAGACCGTCACCCTCCAACTGATAGGTGGTTTTGCACAAAACCTCCATGTCCATCGCCAATGCCAATTCCAGTCGTAGTGTTTCTTTCTTCGCGCGATAGATGGTTAGCGGTTAGCATACTTTGGGTAGTAGTCCCTCCCACACCCTCGCTGTCTAGTTGTTCGAGAAAAGTACCGAGAGTGCCGAAGTTGACGGCGAGGACCTTCATGATCTCCCATCTAGACCACCATCTGGTTTTGGAGAAGCTCTTCATCGACGAGCCGGTGACTCTTTGCCATATTAGGCGTGGCATGTGCGAATGAGATACCAATGAGAGCCATGGGGAGAGGAATTCTTCAACGGTTGTTAAATGCAAATGCTCTCCAGTGTGCTGTAGCGTGTGAGGGGTGAGACGGGACAGTTTAGCGCGTGGGGGGCGCTTGGGGGCAGGCAGAGAAGGGGGAGAGGGGAGAGGGGAGAGGGGCCACTCACCCATGAGGCACGAGACGCCCGGCAACGGGGGGGTGATGTTCAATACCAAGGGGGGGGGCTCCCCTCTCTCCCAATACCAAGGGGGGGGGGCTCTCCTCTCTCCCGCTCCACTTCTACCCAAATATGCAGGAAATATGCGAAAATGTGTCGACATATGCAGATCTGACAAATCTACCCAAATATGCAATTGCATATGCTGCATATTTCTACCTGGGCCTAAGGACCTATTGCCTATTGCAGGCGGCGAGAGGCTTGACATACGGAACATCACGACCTAGGGCCTAGGGTAGCTAAAACTCTCTAGTAGAAACTCCAACGGACAGCAACCAACAAGAAAGACCTTACGCGAGATATAAGAGAAGGATACCCAAGCCAAGCTAGAGCGAAGAGCGAAGGAGTAGCCGCACAGTCTCCCACCCCCTTCTCTCCAACCTCCTGGCCGAAGCAGCGCGCGCGGCCTCCCCGGAACTGGCTTCCCCGCCAAAGAGGGAACTGGGGAAGGGGGAGGTGGTTGTTAGGGGTTAAGGTTGGCGGTAGTAGGGAGGTGCTCAGGAGCACCATGCCTCACGCCGCACACGTAGCGGATATTTTTAAGAAGATTTTCTCTCTCTCTCTCTCACTCACTCGAAATTCGAGTTCGCCCCACGTGCGCAAGGGGACGTGGAAAATAGCGGTGAAAAAATGCGATTATCTGGGCTAGAATCTGTCAAGATTTTTTTACATAATGCAGCTGTAGCGTCCTGTGCCCCCAGTTGGTAGCGAGTCGTTGTGTGCGAGTCCAAGGGCGCTTGACATCATGGTATACGTCTGCTACAAAGGCCTGCCTTGTGCTAAGGAACGACACCGCATTGTCATAAGAGAACCGTCATCATAGCGCCTCCTTCGGGCCGGAGACAAAACGCCTTTGCGCTTACTCTCTCCTTGCGCAAGAGCAAGACCCACGTTTAGCGCCCGCCAAAGCGTTGCATACGTGATTCATGCGCCTGCTTGCGCAAGGCCCCGATAGTTACGCGTGAGCGCAGGGCATCTCAGCCGCCGACGCATAACTCCCTGACGTACAGCCTCACCGCTCCGAAAAGATTATCTGTTTGCTAGGCGGCATGGTAGCCTCCGTTGCTCTTTGGCCTGCCTACGTGGCTTTTGGCGTGTTTTCTCTCGAACAATACAGCCATCACCTACATCATTTCCCGCCTGAACAGTCCGCTCGGGACTGCCATCTTCGTCGTGCAGCACATTCTCTGTGTACGCATCACGCATGTCCCAGCATAGTGCCGCTGCGCATGACTTAGGTTTGCACGCAGCTACGAGCCATCGTGGCCCAGCGGCAAAGCAACCACTGAGCCTCATGCCAGCTGGCGCTTGAAGAGGTGCAACCAGCGGGGGCGGCGAGCGAGATGACGAAGGAAGGCACAAATCGTCTCGCGAAAGCTTTCTAACGTCATAAATGTAAATCCCTTGACCACCGGAGCCCGAGAGTAGCATGTACCCGGGGGGCGCGGCGAAGGTGCCACCAGGAAGGTGTCTGTCTACACCTCCCCCCTCAAGATGGACGAAGGCGGGGGGCTCGGAGCAAGGGAGGATGCATGTGCCGATCGCGGTCCGCATACGCTCGTCAAAGAGCGCTATACGATTGCTGCCGGTGACAGCGGCAAGGACACGCCAACCTGATGAATATGACGCAAGACGGCGGGGCGGCGGTGGTCCGTGGTAAGGCGTCGCGAGCGCGAGTTCCTCGTCAACGGACAAGCCGAGCGCCTCGCCCTTCCATTTTGTGCTGCCCCGCTCCAAATCAACCAGGCGTGCGACTCCCCCAATGGAGGTTGCAAACACCCCTTCATCAGCAAGCTTGACTGCGAGGCCCACCGGGCCACGCCAAGCTACACCCGAGGGGTTCGCAAAGTCTAGCATCTCGCCCCGTAAGCCCCACTCCCACTCGCTCTCCCATCCGCCCGAGGCACCAGAGGGCGCTGAATCATCAATGGCGCGCCGCGACAGGCTCCAAGCATCGACGTCGCCTTGGCTTGCACCGGAGATGACAACATAACGTTCGACCCCAGCCCTATCGGCTTCCGAGAAGGCTGATGGGTGTAAGGGATGCAGCAGTACGGATGTGCACTCGCCAAGCGCGCCCGGTAGTGCGGCGCTCGGATAGACACGCTCGAGAGGTGGGAGAGAGATCGTATGCAGGCCCTCCTCTGTCGAGAAGATGGACACCCGTCCCGAGGAATCACCCGCCGCAACGACGCTAGCGGCGGCGTGAATGCAGGTGGGCATATGACGCAATTTCTTTGAAGCTGCCAGCCGCCGCGCGCTTGGCCCGTGCCAAAGTCGAATGATTCCTCCCTCATGCACACTGGCGCCAATGGCTCCATCAAGGGTGGCATCGAGCATGCCAGGCAACGGGAGTGCGGTCGGCGCGGACGGATACGCCCAACGGTGCAACTCGTGCTCAGAGGCGACCAAGCGCTGCCGCAAAATGTCCCAAGAAGTATGGCTGAGCGATCCCGTCGCGCTGTGGGAGCCGGTCTCCTCGGCCAAGGTTGTCGTGGCATCGGAGCCATCCGCTGCTGACTCGATGCTTTCCTCGCGACTCGCTTCTGCCGGCTCTTGAAACCAAGCAGGTGAAGGGACATCGCTCTCCTGCACCCGTGGCCCATGGGCGCCTTTACGCGTTAACCAGGCGTGTGGACAAGATGACCTCGCTTGTATGCCAAAAACGTGCGCGTGCAATGCATGCCACAGCTCAGGTGTGCGTACCACACTAGCGAAGCTCTTGCATACGCAGGCGCACGCACTGAGATCGAGAGCTTTGAGGTGACCGAGCACACAAAGCCATAGCTCTGCTGGTAGGATGTCCGAGAGGCACAGCCGTGAGGTCGCCTGGGCTAGCTCCTCTGCCACGCCATCCCCACTCATCGCACCGGCTGCAACTTCGCTGCCCGGCCGCCGTTCGCGTGCATTGCGTGCACAGCGTTCGCCGATTTCATCCGCGGCCTCGATGGCGGGGATGGAGAGAGGCGGCTCAGCCGGTAAACCTACAGGCTTTCTGCCGTGCTTCGCCTCGAGCCTACGCTGTTCATTGCGCTGCTGCCTTTCGATCCGACGAGCCTCAGCCACCTTGCGCATCTCCTTGGCCCTCGCGCGGGCGGCAGCGCCGCGCGCTCGCGGTTGGTCGTCGGGTACGTCCTTAGGAGACCACTTGAGCGAGGCCACCTCACGGGCCGCCTCGCGAGCGCGCCGTCGGCTTGAGGCACCACCGCTATCGGAAGAGTCGCTCATCAAGAGTGGGAGAGAGAGAGGGGGGGGGTAGGCAGGGGGCTCAGAGGAAGGCAAGGCAGACTGGTAGATGGGTGGGAAGAATTGTGGGAAGAGGATCGTGGAGAGGGGGCGGTGTTGGGCTGAGGAACGATGGTGATGGAGAGGGAGGGGGGAAGGGGAGAGGAGGGGTTGGGGTTGTTGGGGGACCTGCAGCGCCGAGGAGCGAAAGGGGAGGGGAAGGGGAGGTGATGGAAGAGGAGGGGGGGGGGGAGAAGAGGGAAGATGGAGAGGTGGAAGAAGGAATGGAGAATATAGAGGAAGAGGGTGTACTCCTAGAGTAAGAGAAGAGGAAGATGATGAGGGAGGGAGGTAGAAAAAGGCAAGAGAAGAGCAGACATCTTATTACTAAGTACTATGAGGGGATAGACCCCAGTCTTCCCCTTGGTATTCTAGCACCCAAAAAGGGCATGCCCCCGTCTGTCTTCGTCCTGGGGCCTGGGGGGACTCGCTTTGTTACCCATATGCAGAGAAAATAGAGGTCTTTTGCGGGGTTTTAGAAAGGTTGAAAGAACGGGCCTGAAATAGTTCTGTGGAGGGCTCTTGCAACTGCTCCACAAAATGTAAACTCGCTTCTTGGTTCCAACAAGTGGTTGAAAGAGAGCGCGCGCATTGTTGGGCCCCTCCCGCGAGATGCCCACGCGCCCCTTCACAGTGCAAGAGGTGGAGGATGCTCGCCTCGCCCTAGCCCTGCAGGTGTGCATTGCGAGGTGGAGACGGCGCAGGCAGAGGGGATTGGACGGCTCGGGACTCGGGACTGCGCGCCACGGCGCGACCGCGTGCGATCGACGCAGCGCTCCTCGTCTTTGCCGCAGAGCTGTTGGTGCTAGGGCGGTCAAACGGGGGCTTTTTAACTATTAGTAAGGGTTGGGCTGTATTTTTTGACCGTGGCGCAAGGCCCAATAAAAAACCTTCAGGGGGGGCCACCTGCCGCCACGAAAATCTTAGCCAGGAAATGGTGCGATTCTCCCCCCCTCTCCCCCCCTCCGTCACGCGCGCTCACGCTCTACCCGTAAAGATTTGGCGATCGCGCCCGCGGGGGGATCGGTTCCTTTATATCTAAGCTACATTCGGCATTTGATTCCCGCCCGATGCAGCGCCGTGTCGGGCTGCCGACAGTCCGACCACCCCCTGACCCTCTGGCATCATTGCCCGCGCAGCCCACCCAGCTCCTCACAGCGCGCGCACGCGGCTACCCTGGCTACCACAGACCCCGCCCCGACCATCCCGACCCGCCCCTCGCAGGATTCGCGCTTACTCGAACTCGGCATCGAGAACCAGGACCAGCTCACCGACGCGGCCGTCCACGCGTGGCTGACGAGCCCCCGCGTTGAGGCTGCCCTCGCGGCCCTCCTCTCTCTGACAGTGCCAGATTCGGCGCTGATCGATGAGGCAAGACCCGTGGGCGGCCTCAGGACGGGCCACGTCGTAGCTCTCTACTCTGCAGCGAGCAGAAAAGCCCAAGATCTTGCCAGAGCGCCTCACAGCGCATCTGGCGGGAACCCACCACCACCACCCAAAGCAGAAATCATCTTCTGCCGCTCGGTGGTGGGCCCCTCTCTCCCGCTCCACTTCTACCCAAATATGCAAAAAATATGCGAAAATGTGTCGACATATGTATGCAGATCTGACAAATCTACCCAAATGTGCAATTGCATATGCTGCATATTTCTACCTGGGCCTATCAAGGGAGGGTCTTGGGCCTCGGAGAAGGAAAGGAAGACAAAGAAGAAAGAAGATAGAAGGTGTGAGTGAGGCTTGCCAGATATGTGAAAACAAAACCTCTGTTTGTGATGCGAAATAGACGTGTTGACGGATCCGAGGTTACCACTGCCTCGGATGGGAACGGAGGGAACGGAAGGGAAGCGGCGAGAGGCGCGGCGGAAGTTGGGGAGTGGCCAATGACGGGCTGGACCACCTCCTCAGCAGAGAAAGGCGGGAGGACGGGCCTGGGCGAGGGCGAGCGCGACGACGGAGCGGACATGGCTGGGCGGATCGGGATGGATAGGCTGGGGCTGAGGGATTGGAGAGGTTTGGTATTGAGGTAGTGTTGAGAACGAGGGACGAGAACGGGGACGAGAACGAGGACGAGAGCGACGAACGAAGAACGACAGCCGACAGACGGCTAGAGGCCGATGGACCGACGAGATGACACTACACTCACATCAACACTCTCCACACTAACGTATCCCTATCACGGAACGCACAGGAACCCGCTGGCAGATCGAACAAGGAAGAGAATGCCGACAAGAGAGCGACGGGGCGACGGACGATCCGACGGGGCGACAGTTACGCACAGGAATAAGGAGGGAATCTTTCGAAAACCCTTAAGTGATTTGATGAAGACCGAAGTAAAATAGCGCCACGATATAATCCAACGGCCAACACCTGAGGGGGAATCAGGGTCACACATGGGGCGGTTCCTTGCACCGGCGATACCTGACCGCGCGCCCAACGCAAGCGTTCGAGTACGAGATCGAGGCGGTGGAGCATCTGCTCGAACGAGGCCTCAATGCGCTCATCAAGCGTCGCGCCAGTACCCGTCGACCAGACGCCAATGTCGTCCAAGTAGGGCATGCAGACGTCCCAAGCGAGGCGTCGAGTGCTCGGGCCAGTGAGTCGGGCACTGGAACCCAGGAGAATGAGAGGGGTCCGGCGGAGGCGGGGGTAGTGGTCCACACGCGCCACCGGTTGCGTATTTTGCGGAGCATGCGAGCCGGACGGACGGGGAGAGTGCGCTCCCGCGGCTTCTCGAGCCACGGCATCCAAGCCGTATCTATCGCGGCGATCGCCGTAGGAGAGGGGGCGTTGCTCGGGTGCTGCTGAACAGGTGGCGATTGCGAGGCCTGCGCCTCGCGAGCTCGCGCTAGAAGGGCGGAGGCAGAGTCGTGGTGTCGGTGAGATGCCGAACGGCAGTGGTCCAGGACCACCGGCATCCACTGAGATGCCATCGCCCCCGCGATGCCCACGTAAGTGCGGCTCCGGAGAGCGCCGCGATGAGGGGTCATGGGAAGGTTAGCCATCACGGCCTCTCGGCCCGGAACAATGCACGTTGGTTGGAGCGGAGGGAGGCTCGAGGAGAGGTAGAGTCCTGTAGCTTTCGTGTGTCCGGTGCCGTGCTGCCACGGGTGGACGTATTGCGTAGCTTCGATGCCGTCCAACAACGCCTTAGCGTAGTAGTGCATCTTGGGGTTCTCGACTGCCAGGAATGGCGCTTTAGCCTCCAGGCGGCGGCGAAACTGGGCGGCGGCGGCGGCGGTATTGGCGAGGCGCTCGGGGTTGGAGTGAATCCACCTCAAGCCGGCGTTAGAGAGGTAGGTGCACGGAGGGTGGGCTATGACGAGGTCCCACCCGAGATCTTGAACGAGATCCGCGTCCCCTTCGAAGTGCGGAACATATTCCACCTCGGACGGGCACAGGTCGCACGTCGCGACGTCGGCGCCGGCGAGAAGAAACATAGACGAGACAACTCCGCTCGTCTCGCCGACAACAAGGACGCGCGGGGCGCTGACACCCTCGGCGCACAGGGCGTCGGCGTCGGTCTTGATGTCGGCGAGCGTGCGGCAAAGATCGTCGAAATGTTCTGGAAGCAGGTGGGTTGGCATCTTTCGAAAACCCTTAAGTGATTTGATGAAGACCGAAGTAAAATAGCGCCACGATATAATCCAACGGCCAACACCTGAGGGGGAATCAGGGTCACACATGGGGCGGTTCCTTGCACCGGCGATACCTGACCGCGCGACTTAGCCTAAAACGCGAGGAGCACGCAAGGAGGTAAGCCAGGTGGGGGGCAAGCAGGCGACAAAGGAGGCGATAAAGGAGGCGAGGGCAACAAGGGCGAATGGACGAATGTAGGACACTACGACGGTGACTCGTGGCTAGCCTGCAAGGAGGGAACAAAGAAACGCAAACAACTTCTAAAACAAAAAGGTCGATCGCGGATGCGACACGTGTAGGCCAGAGGAGCCCCATTGTCTCAATACTATGTGTGAAAGTGTGACTCTAACGGTGTGACTGACTGGAATGCGGGGTTCAACCAATAGAAGATAAGTGAAAACAAAACGCCTGGTCCTCTTTCGACGGAACGCGACTTGGTTCCTCCCCCACAGCGGCAAGGCGGAGGAGTGGAGAGAGGGGGAGGGCTCGTGCCCTCCATGCGCCCATCGGTGAGCTAAGTATAAACTTAGTCTGACCGGACAATACCTAAGCCTATTACCCTTAGCCCCCTAGTCCCTAGTAGTGCACGGAGGGAGTCGCTTGATGGCGGGGGAGGGCAGGGCCGGGGGGCAGTGGCAGTGGGGGTGTAGAAGTATAACGCTTGCGTGAGAGTAGCGGGTCCAGATTCGCGTGCGCGGCGAGAATATTATGTGATTTATTCATTACTTCCTCCGAATAGTGCTCAGCCGCTCTTTCTCGAACGGTGTTCGGACAACCACAAATACGATGTCCAAGTTGCATTGCAAACGTGGTCACGGAATAGAATAGGTTGACCCCCCGATTCGCTAGAACACCAAAGGACGCGACATGCGACTGGCGCGCCACGGCGGCTCGTTCATCAATTTGCATGAAGGGTCGGAGTTGGGGCCCTCGTCACGGAAACGGAACCAGAAATCTTCAAGTGGAGGCTGGCTCATCTCCAGCTCATCGGGTGTTGAGCCTGTGCAAATGCAGCATGAAACAGCACTGCGGTTGTGCACATCCATGAGGCGGAGCATCTCTGAGACGATGGAGGGCGAGCTGTCGGCAATATTATGCAATTCCCGAGGGTCCTCATCAATGTCGAATAGCAGCACGGGTGGCGGCGGTTGGGGGCGCGTAGCATTCGGGCAGCTGCCATCTAGCATCGGTGGATTCCAACAGCAAACTTGTGCGCCATGCTGGACAAGCTTGATAGCTGGCCCCTCTGAGCCAGGACCGGCGTTTACAGGCACCGTGCATCCCTCGGAGCTACGGCACATGTCACACCAGCCGTCGAATCCACGTGACGGCGCCATATTCAGCATGAGCTTATATTGCGCCACGCGCAGAACAGCGGCGCCACGTCCGCCGATACCCTCGATGTTGTGCAGAATTTGTTGGCGAGGTGTGCTCACCACCGTGTGCAAGGAGTGAGGCCAACTGCTACCATCCGTCCTAGCCGCGACACTTGAAATGTGATGCCCTGAACGGGCATCAGGTTGTAGTCCTCGCGTCCTAACAGCACCTCCGGGTATCGCTACCTGCGCAATGGCGTCCCACTGATCGATGCCATCAATGCCAAAAAAATGCGCTCCAAGACTACGTACATCCACACCTGCCGCTCCTCGCACGAGAGTGGGAAGCCAGTCGGTCACATGGAAGAGCCCATCAAAAGTCCGGGAGGTCGATGCACTTGAGATACTAGGCAGCTCTCGATATGTCGACGGAGCTGAAGCAATAGAGGGAGCTGATTGCAAACCGATTTGCTCTGATACCCTGAATGGCGGTAGTAGCATTGGAGCATAGACAAATCCAATTGCACGCATACCACCTTCCCACATGGTGGTTTTGTGGCCCCTAAATGGGTAGTTGAGCCCTACAGTCCAGGGAGCAGGAATGAAAGATATCTAGGAGGGCATACGACCTGAAGGCACTCGAAACGCAGCCCAAACATGGTGCCCACAGCCAGGCTTCCATGTACCTCCATATCCCATCCATCCGCCATTGTCGCTCGAGACCACAACGATGGTCGAAGAGAGCATCGAGGATGCCGCCAGCGCAGATGTGACGTTCGAGAGGCACTCATCAACGGCAGAGACCATCCCTGCGGTGGGCATGCGTGTAGTGGTGGCTGAGACCACGCTCTATATCACCACTTAGAAGGGCATGCCGTTCGCTTCTGGTGGGCCACGTTTGGCATTGCGGAGCGACCGTTAGGAAGGCGGGGGAAGAAGTTAAGGCGGATGCAAGGCGCGGTGCTTCTCTCTCGCCGCTGCGGTGCACCGCATGAGGAGAGCTGTATAAGACGCAGGCGGTTGTGCTAGAGATAGACAAAGACCTGAATAGACACGCCGAGTGCGATCAGATATGGTAGCCGAATACATGCGCTCGTACGGTAGAGGCACCTCGACAGGCTCATGGACAGCTTGGAGTGCAAGGTACAAGAAGATGGGTTTGAAGGACCCACCAAGTGTTCGGCCGGCTCCAGCTCTGACTTTCAAGGCATGCTCCGACTTGGCAATTATGCGAGTGGCTTCAGCGGTGAACATGTGGGTTGAGTAGCACCGTGGGTCCATCTGCCAGTTCACACGTGGACAGCGCACGCGCGTGCGCCACCCTGCTGTTGCCGATACTTGTCGGGTCGATCTCGCAAAGTAAACTTCACAATCCCCTTCAGCGCAGGCCGCACTAGGGCGAAATGAGAAAGCATCACAATCACGTCGTTTGTTGCACATCGCCTGCGCGTCGCTGAGGCTCATTCTTCCGGAAGGTTCGGAGTCATTGATCGAGAAAAGTTGACCATTCATCTCTTCGTACTCGCTAGAAGACTCGTTCCTAGAGCTGCTTTCACAGGTCCAGCCGGCATCCAATGGTGCCGTTGAAGACGCGATGCAGTCCGAGAGTGCAGGCCCGGTGTGAGTGCGAAAGTCTGGATACAACCGCGAGACGTTCTCGGTCCCCCTTGCGATGCGTTGGATCTTTGTGTAGTGGTACTCGGAGCCAGTTAGGAAGCCGTAGAAGGTGTCGAAGCCACGGTACCAAGGCAGACACTCACGCTTGTAGATGCCTACATGCCACTTGCCAACCATATGCGTGCTGTACCCGAGTTGCTGGAAGGCGTCAGCCATAGTACCAAATGCCGGCGGGAGGCAGACCCGCGCGTGCGCCTCGATGATGCCATCTTGCAGCCCTGTGTGGATCTGGTAGCGGCCTGAGAGCAGCGCCGAGCGTGTGGGCGAGCAGATGGGCTGCACGTAGTACCTGGCGAGTTGAACTCCAGCAGAAGCGAGCTCGTCGATTCGCGGCGTGTGTAAAGTCGGCGTCCGTCCCAGCTGCGCCTCGCGGAATGCGGCATCGTAAGAGCCCCAGTCATCGAGCAGAAGGAAGACGACGCTTGAGCGGCCAGGCATTCGGAGGAAAAGAGGAGGGCGGGTGGGGTGACAGGAAGAGTGTGATGGAGGAAGTGCAGGTGGACGAAGATAGGAGGCAGCACGAAGACGCACGGTGCAGCGGCTGTCGCGAGCAGAGATAGTAAAAGTTGGGGGGAGCGGGGAGAGGCGCGGCTCGGCGCGATGGACGGACGGTACACCTCTCCCCCACGCGAGCCCCTCCCTTCCCCCGTTGGCTTTTCTCCAGAAATATCTATGTTACTAGACAGCGAACTTTAGTTTGCGCAAGTGAACGCCAACGGAGCAGCGGCGCGCGAAGACCGGGGAAAAGAAGCGAGAGGGAAGCCCCCCGCGGGAGAGGGGCGACGCTTCCCCCCTTTTCCCTCGCCGCCGCGCGCCGCCAGCTTCGCCCCAGCACACACACACACGCACGCGCTCAAGCTTATGTCAGCCACCCCCGCTTCGCTCGCCCCCGCCGACGCCGGCGCCGTCAACGACTCCCCCGAGCTCGTCGACCCGCCCGACGGGCCAACCCGGTCGAGGGTCGAGGGCGACCCCGCGCAGGGGTCAACGGAGGACGAATTCTTCCTGCCGGGGGACGTTAGAGATGGGTTGGAGGACACCCAGGTGGGGCTAGTGTCCAGCGCCCCCCCTGACCTCGTGGGCTCCCTCCTGCTCGTTGCTCGTTGGCGACGGCAGGAGTGCCCCATCAGGTTTTATTACACTGTTTTTCTCCGTGTTTTCTTTCGACGGCAAAAAACACACAGTTTTTGCTGTTTTATTTCTAAGTTTGACTGTGTTTCACATGTAGGGAACGCACAGAGACCTGTTCCGTGCTAGACGGACTAATGGACTCCACCAGGGCCGGACCCCTGAAACCGAAGACCAAGGAATGAAGGGGGGCAGGGAAAGAGGTGGAGGGAGGGAATTTAAGGGCGGTGTGAGTAGAGAGGGGATACCCAGGCAATAGTAGGTGTGTAGCCCAGAATCTTCAGATTTTTTTTAGACGGACTAATGGACTCATATCAGCCTAACGGAGCATCTAGATCTTAGAATCCCTTGCCTCTTGCCTCCTCCTGCTCCTGCCTCCTGCTCCTGCGCCTCCGCCCTACCCCTACCCCTACCCCGCCTAGACGCCTAGACCCGTGGCACAACCAGGTCCAATCACTCCCAACCCCAACTCCACACCATCCGGCCTCCTACCCCCAACGCTTCCACTTTCTAAGAGTACCCGCCTCTTGCTCGGCCTCACCACACCATTCCGGACAGCAGCACGGACAGTCCACACGAGTTTTGTTCTCGTGAACAGGCCACATTTCTATCGTTAGTTCAGCACACAGGACGGCATGAGGGGAGAGCCCCCGCCCAAATTCATCCTCTCGCTCTCTCTCGTTTTCTTCTCTCTCTTCCTATCCTCACCTCTCTCTTCCCCCGCGCGCTCTCTGTCCACCACAAGGTCTCCTGTGATATGGTTTGCATGTGTGTGGACGGTCTCTTTTATCTCTTAAGAGGCGAAGCACCTTCGGAGGTGCTGCACGCCGTCGCCGCGCCGCGCCGTCCCCTCCCATGCCTCTCAGACCACCTCGTTGGCGGCTGTAGCGGCATGGGAGGGCGTCTCCATACCCCTCACCCATCATATCTTGGCCCTAGCCCCCAGCTCGACGCGCAGCGCGAGCTAGGTCACCATTTGTGTCACCTGGGCGGCGCTGCATGCGCGCGCCGCGAAAGGTGCTTCACCTTTCACGAGCAGATGGGCGAACATCTAGGCGGTGGGAAGGGGGACTGACAAGCCTGGTTGCCTTTGTTTGTGGTTCGGCACGTTCCGATCGCCACAGTGGCGGGCGAGTGGCTGCTGGTGTTGGCGGCTAGCTGCTGCAGCGGCAATGGCGCAGCGCACGAGCACGAGCCAGCAATTTTACGGCAGGCTGTCTGTGTCTGCGCGCCCGATCAGGGAGTGTTATGGCTAGACACATATGGACTGCCTGCGCGCTGGCCACGGCGACGCGCAGGCAGTCCACTGCAATGCGCGCACGTGCAGTCTGAATGCTTGTGTGTGTTGTGTGCTCGTCTCCGCTCGCTTGTATGTGGTCTGTCTCAAAGGGGAACGCTTTGCCCATCAAATATTCTGGTCCAAAGCGTTTGTGAGCAGTTCATCTTGTGTATGATTTGTAAGGCTTAGATTACTCAGCATCAATAAATGCCCCCGACACGTATAATCTTGATGAGAGTTGTGAACTCTGACTCGATCTCCTGCAGCATGCGTTGTGAACGACGTGCGACGCCGGCTCGTCGGCAGCATCGCCACCGATCAGGTCATGGGAGCAAATTTCGGGCGATGCGACTCCATCTTATGCATAAGACTAGTCCTCCATATTGATGGCAAGGCTCCAGCTCAATTTTAATGTCCTCTAGGCTCCAAGGAGCCGCCAATATGCTAGGAATAAAAAAGGGTCTCGAAGCACCTTTGCAGGTGCTTCCAGCCGCCTCTTAAGAGATATTTCTGGTGTCGGTGTCTCTCCGTGCGGTCTCACTCCCCATTTCCAAACCGTAATATTCTTACGTATTTCCATGAAATACCACGTACTGTACACTAAATGTAGCCGTCTCCTCATCACCATGCACTCTACGCTTACCTTCCCCCTTTCTCTTTCTCTCCCTCCTTTTCCCCTCTCTCCTGCCCACACCATTGATTTTTTCTTTGATTCGGACCTCCTCCTCCCCGCTCTCTTCTCTGTCTCTCTCCAACTCTCCTCTCTCTCTGTCCCCCCCCTCCCGCGGCGTCCCGCCCAGGCCAGCCAGAGAACGCCAACTGAGGGGTGGGGGGGTGGGGGGACGGGGGTAAGGGAGCAGCGAGCCCAGCCCCCCGCCCACGGCGAGCCGGGCTCGACGGGCGGGAGGCGGGCATCAGCGAGGATATCTCTGCCTCATCATGTGGCCGCGCGGCATCCTGGACGCGCTCCACTCGCTCCCACACCTCTCGATCTCACTCTCGCCCGTCTCACACGCCTTCTCTCTCTCTCAGGTAGCCAGTGGGAACGCCGGTTCAGGGGGCTACGGGCGGGTTGGAAGGGGTGACGGAGTGGGAGGGTTGACTAGAGAGCGTATGGAACGATCTAGGAGGTCGAAGATGGGCAATGAGGGCTAGACACGGCAGGATTGGTCTTGCTCTCTCCCATCCCACACGCCGTCTTTCTTTCTTTCGGGGCACTGGTACGAACGCGGATCCAAGGGGCTAGGAGAGAGTATCAGGGACAGCGGGATGGTAACACCAACCAATGTGGCTGGGGAAGGGTTGCAGATATCTCGGAGGGGAAAGGCGGGCCAGGCATGGACGGGTCGCTCTCACTCTTTCACGTACGGGAGACCACTCTAGTGCGGTAAGGCTATGACAGGGATTGGTGGGGCTCCGAAAGGGAGGGAGAAGGGTGGAGGGAGGTGAAGACACTGCATGGATTGCACCCTCTACCCTCTAGCTCGCATTCTCGTTCGCGCATTTAGCCTTCGCGGGTTGGGGGGGAGGGGGGGGGGGGGGAGGGGCAGCTGTATGACACCTCCCCCTTCGTATATTTTGTGGGAAGGATATTATATGCAGCTATGGGAGGGTCGGAGGAGGGACCAAAATGGAGAAGTCATAGAGAAATCACGAACTCGTATAGCTGAGCAAACAACTACCTCGAGAGCCTTTCCGTCTTGAATCTCCGACTCTGTGCCCCGCTTTTTCTGCACATCGCAGGACTACGTCCAATCGCAGATGCTACTTATCGTGCTCACGCTTGCGCTCGGCTTCTCGATGCTCCTGCTCATCGCAGTGCTCCTTTGTGCCGTCATCACATTTACGCGGCCTGTCGACACGCCCAGGCTACCAGCGAGACTCGCGGTCATCGGTGTATCGCTCGCGATGACCGCTGCCGCAGCTGCGGCAAATGCGTTTGACGAGGACTTTGGGACCGGGCTTTCCGAGCTCGTCAACTCACTCAGCGATCTGCGACTCATTGCGCAGGGCGTGCAGGCTGATGCCGCTGTGCTGCTCACCGACACGCAGAATGTTGGCGTGGCAGTCGAGGCGATTGCCGTTTGTCTAGGCTGTCCTCACCTTCAATCGGGTGCAGCCAGTAGCGCCATGACAAGCGAGGCAATGTGCAAAGATCTGGCCGCAAGAAGAGATGTGATCGTTCACGGCCAGATGTTCGCCGAGGATGTGCGAGATGGTCCAGCTCATTTCCAACGTGCAATCGATACGCTGCGATATGCCACTGGCTGGCATTCGTGGACAACGTCGCTCCCTTTCTTCGCGCTGCTCATGACCGCCTGTGCTGTCACCATTGGGACGTGTGTCGGCAGACGTTCACTACTAGTTGGGACTCAGTTCTTTGCCGTGATCGCATGGTGGATGCTCTGCGCCATCACAGCTATCCAGTTGGCTATTGCGGTGCGTCTGCCCGTTGCGTGGGAGCGAGGAAGAAGAAGCCGACACGAACCAGGCGGCGCCGCGGCATATGGATGCGGCATTTGCCCACTATTCACAGCCCATCATTCTGAGCCTATCCGCCCTCTGCATGCAGGTTGGGCTCGCCGACGCATGCGTCGACCCTACCGCAACCGTGATACGCGTGCTGCAATGGTTCGTCTCACAGACTAAGAGTCGAACAGATAGGGACATGTACGATTTGGAGATGACACGGCACTATTTAATGAACTGCTCTCTACCGAACCCAGTCGTTAGCCCCTTGTTCAACATCTCTTCGAGTAAGCCATGACAGCAGCAAGCGCACCCAACCCCGAAGTCAACCCCTCGCTTCCGTCCCTCCACTAGCTCAGCCTAGCCTTGGCCCGTGATGCGTGCAATCAGGTCTGAGCGCGCTCTCCAGCAACCTTACCGCTCTGGGCGCTCCGTGCGCATCACCAGCGCTTCTCCAGCCGGCAAAGAGGGCGATCGTAGAAGCACAAGGCAATGTGGCGCACATCTTCGCTGTATTAGAGGGAGACGCCGCGTGCAATAGGGTGCAGCGCGACTTCCACGATGGAGTTGAGATTGGCCTTTGTACGGACTTAACGCAGGGCGTGGTCGGGGTACTCCTTTGGCAATGCATGTGCGGTGGTCTCCTATTGCTTCTTGCCGCACTTCTCCCGACTTTGTGGCACTCACACTGGCTACCGCCCATGTCTTGCACCTGCCGTACTGAGCCATGGCGCCGACGCTTCCGTCGTCTCATGCAGCATTCAGAGAGCCTAACAGATCGGCTTCTGCCGGCGGCAGAGCCGGTGCGCGAACCGTTGCTTGAGCCCCTAAGTGCGCCAGCTGTAATCACAGCCTCGCCGCTGCTCACGGCCAACAGACCTGATGCTGAAGGACAGTCGAACCTCGAGCTCAACGGTGCAGGCGACGATTTTTGTTCCTCTGAAGCGTGCCACTTGGAGCCAGTCGGCGTAAAAGGCATGAGCGACGCCGCCAAGGGGGCGGGCGCTGGACCTAGCGGTACAGGCTGCGAGGACTCCATGAGTTTTCGCCAACTCGACTTGGATGGTGTGGAGGAGAAGCGGCCCTCAAGCTCAAGCTCAGCAACGAGGACGTCGCCTACTCTCGAACATGGGCCGAGGCCTGGCAAAGCAGTCGCTGTCGCCGACCACACTTTCGCTCTGTCCCGCGACGGTAGCGATGTCATGCCAGCTGACAGTAGCGATACTAGTGGGGACTGATGAGACTAGGCTGGGTATAAGGTGATGTCAGACCGCCATGCGCTGCGGCTGCACAAGCGTGGCGTGTCTTCTCAACGTCGTGGTGCGAGCGTCATCTCCCCATGCTGCAGCTTTCGCCCATGCTACCATGCGAATTCCGTTGGTGGTAGCATTTTCCTTGGGGGGGGGGGGGGGGGGGGGGGGCGAGCTTGCGTTACAGTTTTGGCGAAGCCAAATCATTGCAACTATTGTGCGCTTTTCGCTTTGTATATAGTTTGTTTGACCTATGGAGCATGCGCGACCGCTCCCGATTCCTGGTCATATGCATATGGCATATGCCGCGAACCGACACTCAAGTCCCCCGTGCCTTCACAACCAACGACAAAGGCACCCTAATGCTAGGCACAAACTTGACCGCATCACAGCAATGCACACACCTGTTCGGCCTCTGACGGCGGACGCGGTCGCTTCGACAGGTCCATGGGGACTGGGGGGCCGCCCTCGGCGGGGGGGCCGAAGGAGAGGAGAGGCTCGCTCCATCGCGTCTAACTATAAAGTTAGTTGTTTCTTCTAATTTTTAAATTCATTTTGCCTGCTGTGTGCATTCAGACGCCGCTACTGGCGATCGACAATGGGCGACAACGGGACTAACACACAGATTACAATCCAGTGCATTGTGCATTGCTGTGATGCGCTCCATCGTTCCCCCAAGCTCTTCAAGTTCACACAGCTAGCACGAATCTTTTGGCGGCCGTGACAAGCACCTGCTAAGGATGGACGAGGAGTGACGCTTCGAAAGAGAGCGCGTCGGAGTGCAAACTGCCATTCCTTTCCTGACACGTTTGTTGAAACGCACTTCCCGATGACTTTAGCGATACAGTCTGATACTGTCCAGGGCGGGAATGCAGAAAAAACAAAGTACAAACACACAAATGAAAGCATGGCCATGGATGATGGTCGCTTTCTAGTACAACGCCTTGCTGAGACCTCAGCTGCCCACTGGCTCCATGCCAATGGCGCAGCAGATCGCAAAGGTTCTTGCTATGGACATACTACAAGGAAGAAGGTGGTTGCCCGGAATCTGAGCGGCACTGATGCGGGTCGAGACACCGCGGCCCGGGTGGAGGACTGTCAAGGTCATCCAACAGGTCGGACCAATGGCCGATGCGGAGCACTGAGAGTGCATTGCTCCTCGGAGGTAGACAATCATGTGTGGTCCTTGGAGCAAGCTGATGCTAACCACGGCAGTCGCACGTGCGAAAGTCAGAGAGACGGCACGACGGAGCGCAGCCAAGATGCTCACCTCTCGAAGGACGAGGGAGCACCAACACTCATTGACTTGGCCGGCTTGGGTGGTGCAAAATGGCATCAGCCGGGCAGCAGGGGTTGAGGCTTCAGGTTGGCAACGTGCAGAAAGCTGCGGTGCGCGTACTTTTCGCGGATGGCCTGAAGCTGGCTGGTCTCGGCCCCAGCGAAGATGATGTAGAGGTCGGAGACGCAGGCTGTTAGGTCCGCCGCACAAAATCCCGTGGCCTGTTCGAGTTGCGGTGTCCACGCCGGCAGCCTAAGCGTGTGGAGGGCAAGCCGAACGGCTGATGCTGAGACCTCCGACGGGCGCCATTTGACAAACCCGTAGGATAGCAGGCTGAGTTCGACCAGGTAATACGCGAGCGGCACTACCATTCCATCACAACCGCACGAGCTCATCGCAACGCGCGTGAAGCTTGGAAGGAATGCCACAGATGTCACCACTGAAAGGTTGAACTGCAAACGCTGTAGGATCATGCCTTCCATCTTGAGGATATCCTCGCGGGTGTAGGTGTTGTCTGAGATGTAAACGAGGTCCTCCACCGTTGGTGGCGAGACGTCCTCGTACTTGGAGGCAACGAGCATGCAGCCAACGCCAACGAGCTGCAGCTTGCTCCGGGAGACTGGCACGTGAGCAAGGAAGCGGTCAATGTAGTTCACGCACAAGTGCAACGTCTCCGCCTGAAGCTTGTATTCCTCGCCAACCTGTACAATCATAAAGCGCGGAAGTGCCCGGATGAGAGGCTTGCGAGGCAAAGTGCCGCCCTTGCCAGCGAGCCCATGGGATGCGGTGTCACCTCAACGAGCCAGTCAATGAGTATGCTGCGCATGTTTGAGTTGATGTCTTGCTGCGCCTGTAAAAAATTTTGGCCAGCGCGATGTCGGAGCTCTCGGCAGCGCAGGTATTGGTAAATGTCGCTTAGAATGTATGAACACTGCTGAGCGTCGACGGGAGGCGTCTCCGCCATGCCGCCAGCCGTCTCGACGGCCATAGGGTCCTCAAACGCCACGGCAGGTGACTGGTGCCTACCCTTCTTGAGCTGGCCGTGCTGAAGGTCGGCTTGACGCTGGCGCGCGGCGGCGAGTCTGGTGATGCGCATGTTACTTGATGTTGGAGGCAGAAGATTGGATGGCGTATCGCCCTTCTCAGTTGTTTGAGCGGCAGTGGCGATGAGCGTGCCGATCCCGTTCGAGACGTTGCGCAGCGCGGGACGCGCGGTGACAGGCCGCTCGGTGGTGGCTCCATGGGTGCGCCCGGCGACGGCGGAGAGGGCAGCCGACATGGCACCGCAAGGCACGGACGACGACCACATGCTGGGTGAGTGAGGGACAGGAAAGCGAGGGAGGGCGGCAAGGGGGAAACCGGGACCGGGGATCGGCAAGTTGAGAGAGAGAGAAACAGAGAGGGGGGAAGGTGGGGTAG